>WAAF01016163.1:40647-53461 GCA_013400475.1 Tricholaema leucomelas | reverse complement strand
CCCCCACCCCTGTCCCCCCCCCCGGCCCGGCTTTGGTCCCTTCTTTTGGCAATTAGTGTTCACATCAGTGGTCAAAGTGACGAGCGCGGGGCTGAGGCAGGGGGCGGAGGGCCTGTGGTGGGGACCCCAATAGGGAGGAGACCCCCCCCATGGGTCAGCCACTGGCACTGCCACCCCCACCCCACCCCCCCCAACTGCAGCCAGAAGCAGGATGTGGTGGTCCCTGCTGTGGGCAGGCTTGGGGGGGGGGGGACACAGACCCTGANAGCCACTGGCACTGCCACCCCCACCCCCCCCCCCCCAACTGCAGCCAGAAGCAGGATGTGGTGGTCCCTGCTGTGGGCAGGCTGGGGGGGGGGACACAGACCCTGGGGTCCTTCCCCTGGCTACAGCCGGATCCACCTGCGGGCTGCAAGGGGCAGGGTCAGGGCACAGCGAGCCTGGGGGGGGACAGCCCTGGGTGACCTCCCCCCAGCCCAGCAGCAAGGCCAGGCCCTTGGGCACCCAGTGGGACCCAGTACTGCACTGGGACACTGCACTGGGATCCCACACTGGCACCCAGTACTGCACTGGGACCCTGCCCTGGGACCCAGTACTGCACTGGGACCCTGCCCTGGGACCCAGTACTGCACTGGGACACTGCACTGGGATCCAGTACTTCACTGAGACACTGCACTGGGATCCCACACTGGCATCCAGTACTGCACTGGGACACTGCACTGGGACACTGCACTGTCACCCCACACTGGCATTCAGTACTGCACTGGGATCCAATACTGCGCTGGGATCCCACACTGGCACCCAGTACTGCACTGAGACCCTGCACTGGGACCCTACAATGGGATCCAGTACTGGACCAAGACCTTGTCCTGGAATCCAGTACTGCACTGGGATGCTGTGCTAGTACCCAATACTGCACCAGGATCTTATTCTGGGATCCAGCACTGCACTGGGGCCCTGCACTGCAGCAAGTGCATCATGGCAGGGATCCAGCCTTGCACTGGCATCCAGTGGCAAAATCCTGTGCTAGGCTCCAGTGTTCCACCAGGATTCAGTGCCGGGATCCTGTCCCAGGACTCTGTGCAGGGCACCACTATTGCACTGGGATCCAGTACTGAGATCCACTACTAGGATCCAGTACTGGGATCCTGCCCTAGGACTCTGTGCTGGGCACCACTATTGCACTGGGACCCAGTAGTGGGATCCAGTGCCAGGACTCTGTGCTGAGCACCACTATTGCACTGGGATCCACTACCAAGAGCCAGTGCCAGGATCCTGCCCCAGGACTCTGTGCTGGGCACCACTATTGCACTGGGATCCAGTGCCAGGATCCAGCGCCAGGATCCTGCTCTGCTCCCCAGGTCTGGAGCGGGGGGTGGGTGCTGGGCACCCAGGAGTGACAGCATGCAGGGAGAGGGGGGTTGGGGCGTGCAGGAGGGGGCATGCAGGGCTGAGAGGGGACGTGAGGGGATCCCAGGGGATCCCGAGGGGGGGGATCCCGGCATGCAGCGGTACCTGGGGGCTAACAGCTGGACTCGTCGTGGTGGGAGGGGTCGCAGAAGAAGCGGGAGCCCCGCTTGGCAGTGCGGGCAGTGAAGGGCACGCTCTTCAGCGCTGCAAGGGGCACGGGCAGGGGGGCGCGGGGGGCACAGGGACAACGTCAGCCCCCACCCACGGGTGGTACCCAGGCGCCTGGGCAAGGGTGGAGCAGGGAAAGCNGGTGGGGGGGGGGGGGGGGGGGGGGGGGAGGGGGGGGGGGGGGGGGGGGGAGATGGGATCCTACCGGTGATGATGTCCTCGATGGTGCCATCCTTGCCCTCGTAGACCGGGCGATGATCCTTGGCTTGGCGGCGCCGCAGCTCCGCGATCAGCTCCTGCTGCTGCCACTTGTTGCGCTGCGAGGGAGCGGAGCGGGGAAAGGAGCCCAGGTTGGGGACGCTGTCGGTGTCCCTTTGCCTGCCTCACCTCACCCTGTGTGCCCACCCGTGCCCACCTTCTCCTGCTTCTTAGCCTCCTGTGCCAGCAGCTTCTCTCGCATCACCTCCTCCTGCTTCTTCCGCGTCTCGTTCTCCTGCTCCGCATCCTGCCGAGGGGAGGGGACAGTGAAAGGGGACAGACACCCCCCCCACACACACACACCCCCAGCAGCAGTGGCACCAGGGCCCCTCGCGTGTGCCCTGCTGCCCATCTCACCTTGTAGGAGCGGATGAACCGGACAAAGACCGGGAAGAAGACAGAGGGAGGAGTGGTCTTGGGACTCTCCCCGAAGTACCTCACCACGGTGTTGTAGGCGTCCTGGAACAGGTCCCCACATTGCAGCAGGGTGGAAAGGATCCCCCCGAGAGTCACCTTGGTCAACCCCCACCCCCCCGCTGCAGGCAGCAGGGACACCCCCAGCTAGGGCAGGCTGCTCAGGGCCACAACAAGGCTGAGCTTGGATGGCTCCAGGGGGGGGACCTCAGAGCCGCGTCGCTGGGGTAGGGGTGGGGACGGTCGCCAACGTCCCACCTCTGGCACCGGTGGCCTCCGGGCACCAAGGGCGTGCAAAACCAGGTGTGGAGGAGGAGGAGGAGGCCTGGGGCTCACCTCAGCTGTCCGTGCGTCCTTCTGCAGCCTCTCCAGCTTGCCCTCGCTGTTGGCCAGGAAGGTCCTGAGGACGCTGTGCTCATGCAGGCTGCACTCCCTCCGCAGCAGCTCCATGCCCCTGCCCAGCTCCTTCACGTCCAGCAGCACATTCTCCAGGGACACTGAGGGCACAAAGGGGGCAAAGCTCAGGGGCCCCGCGGCTGCAGGGAGGCAGCTCTGCCTGGCACTGGTGCAGGGGCAGGGTGGGCACCTGCGGCTGCCTTCTCTACGAAGTGCAGCTCCTGCCAGAAGGTTGCCAGCTCAGGATACTTCTCCCGCACGGTCAGCGCGATGAAGTGCAGCAGAGTCAGCTTCCTGTCCGTGGACTTCGTGTCCAGCAGCTGCAGGGGAGAGGGGTTGGGGTGTCAGGGCTGTGGAATGGGACAACCCACACACACACAAAACCCCTGCCAGGAGCCCAACACGGTGCCAGGGTTCAGGGGTGCCCACCAGGTCCAGGCTCTGCAGTTTGAAGCCGTAGACGGCCCCGCGCTTGCTGCTGTTCATGTAGTTGCCCAGCGCCAGGATGATCTGCAGTGGGGAAAGCAGCAGGGATGGGGGAGGCAGGGAGGAGTGAGACCACCCCCTCACAGCTCCTCCTCCCCAGACCCTCTTCTCCAGACCCTTCCCCAGCTTCGTTGCCCTCCTCTAGCCCCGTTCCACCCCCTCCATGTCCACTTGGAGCGAGGACCCCACAGCCTCCTCAGTGCCCATCCCAGGGGCACGATCCCTGCCCTGGCTCCTGCTGCTCAGGCCAGGCTGTTGGTGCCCTTCTCGGCCACCCAACCAACACCTCCTCAAGGTTCCTCCTCCACTGAAGCACCTTCCCACACTCACCTCCAACATCTGCTTCAGCTTCTGGGATGACTTAACCGAGGCTGAGGCAGCGATGATGGCATTGAGTTGCTGCAGGGGGAGGGGGGGAGAAGAATCACAGAATCAATTAAGCAGGTTGGAAAAGACCTCTGAGATCATCGAGTCCAATCACCTAACCCTAACCCTTCTAATTAATTAACCCCTGGCACTAATTGCCTCATCCAACCTCCTCTTAAGCACCTCCAGGGATGGGCACTGCACCACCTCCCTGGGCAGCCCATTCCAATGCCAATCACTCTCTCTGCCAACAACTTCCTCCTCACATCCAGCCTGATGTTAGCTTGAGGCTGTGTCCTCTTCTTGTGTCCCTGGCTGCCTGGCAGCAGAGCCCAACCCCACCTGGCTACAGCCTCCCTGCAGGGAGCTGCAGACAGCAATGAGCTCTGCCCTGAGCCTCCTCTGCTGCAGGCTGCACCCCCCCAGCTCCCTCAGCCTCTCCTCACAGGGCTGTGCTCCAGGCCCCTCCCCAGCCTTGCTGCCCTTCTCTGGGCACCTTCCAGCACCTCAACATCTCTCTTGAATTGAGGAACCCAGACCTGCAGGGGTAAGGTGACCAGCATGGGTAAGGAGGTGACCAGCAGGAGTAGGGAGGTGCTCATGCCCCTGTACTCAGCACTGCTGAGCCCACACCTCGAGTGCTGTGCCCAGTTTGGGTCACCACAGCATAGGAGGGACATTGAGGTGCTGGAGCTGGTGCAGAGAAGGACGACGAGGCTGGGGAGAGGTCATGACCTATCAGGAGCAGCTGAGGGAGCTGGGGCTGTTTAGTCTGGAGAAAAGCAAGCTGAGAAGGGACCTTATTGCCCTCTACAACTACCCAAAAGGAGGCTGTAGTGAGGCTGGAGCTGATCTCTTCTCCCCAGTTACTAAAGACAGGACAAGAGGAAATGGCCTCAAGCTGCATCAGGGGAGGCTGAGGTTGGCTGTTGGGAGGAAGTTCTTTCCTGAACAGGTGGTCAGGCACTGGCACAGGCTGCCCAGGGAGGTGGTGGTGTTTAAGGGGAGAGTGGATGTGGTGCTTGAGGCTATGGTCTGGTGATGAAGGATGCAGGGATGAAGGTTGGAGCAGCTGATCCTGGTGGTCCTTTCCAAGCACAGCAATTCAGAGTGCTTAGATGCTGTGCTGAGGGCTTTGGGTTAGTCAAGGACTTGTCAGTGTGAAACTGATTGGACTCGAGGAGCTTGGAGAGTCTTTTTCAAGCTAAGAAGTTCTGGGAGTCTATGACCTGTGCCCATCTGCTCAGCCTAACCAAAGAAGGGAGAGCTCAGCTGAAGCGCAGAGCCTGGGTACCCTCCCCGGGGGTGCCAGCCTCGCTCTGCCCAGCCACCTACCGGCGTCAGCATCTGGATGTTGTCGGCGAAGTTGCCGAGGAAGGCCATGATGGCCATGCGCTGGGGCAGCCTCTCCACCTTGCTGAAGTGCAGCATGAAGCGATCCTCGGCCGCCAGCTCCTCCAGCGGCTTCCGCTCCCGCTCGTACTGCCGCAGCGCCTTCGCCTCCGCCTCCGTCGGCACGAACCGCATCAGGCACTCCACGAAGTCCACCGGCAGCGTCGCCAGGTCGAACCTGTCCCCACCCCACCGCGGGCACCTCGCTCGACCGGCTCCACCCATAGATGGCAACCCACCCACCCCCACCGCACCGTACCGCCCACACCCCTCCAGGCAGCACCCTAGAGCCTGCTTGGGCATCCTCCCTAGAGCCCAGCCAGTACCCACACCCCCCGCCCCAGCCAGCACCCAGCACCCTGCCTGGGCACCCCTGCACCTCAACCAGACCTCCTGCACCCCCAACCAGCACCCTGCCGCCTGCCTGAGCACCTCTGCATCCCCAGCCAGCGCCCAGCACCCTGCCTGGGCACCCCTGCACCTCAACCAGACCTCCTGCACCCCCAACCAGCACCCTGCCGCCTGCCTGAGCACCTCTGCATCCCCAGCCAGCGCCCAGCACCCTGCCTGGGCACCCCTGCACCTCAACCAGACCTCCTGCACCCCCAACCAGCACCCTGCCACCTGCCTGGGCACCTCTGCATCCCAACCAGCACCCAACACCCTTCCTGGGCACCCCTGCACCTCAACCAGATCTCCTGCACCCCCAACCAGCACCCTGCCGCATGCCTGGGCACCTCTGCATCCCCAGCCAGCACCCAACACCCTGCCTGGGCATCTCTGCATCCCAACCAGCACCCTGCCCCCTGCCTGGGCACCTCTGCACCCCGACCAGACCTCCTGNCCCCAGCCAGCGCCCAGCACCCTGCCTGGGCACCCCTGCACCTCAACCAGACCTCCTGCACCCCCAACCAGCACCCTGCCACCTGCCTGGGCACCTCTGCATCCCAACCAGCACCCAACACCCTTCCTGGGCACCCCTGCACCTCAACCAGATCTCCTGCACCCCCAACCAGCACCCTGCCGCATGCCTGGGCACCTCTGCATCCCCAGCCAGCACCCAACACCCTGCCTGGGCATCTCTGCATCCCAACCAGCACCCTGCCCCCTGCCTGGGCACCTCTGCACCCCAACCAGACCTCCTGCACCCCGAACCAGCACCCTGCACCCTGCCTGGGCATCCCTGCGCCCCAACCAGCATCCAGCACCATGTCTGGGCACCCCTGCACCCCAAACAGATCTTCTGCACCCCCAACCAGCACCCTACCCCTTACCTGGGCACCTCTGCGCCCCCAACCAGCACCCTGCCCCCTGCCTGGGCACTTCTGCACTCCCAACCAGCACCCTGCCCTCTACCTGGGCACCCCTGCACCCCCAACCAGCACCCAGCCCCCTGCCTGGGCACCCCTGCACCCCCAACCAGCACCCTGCCCCCTGCCTGGGCACTCCTGCACTCCCAACCAGCACCCTGCCCCCTGCCTGGGCACTTCTGCACTCCCAACCAGCACCGTGCGCCCACACCAGCCCCTGCGCACCCTTGCCAGGGTCCCCCCTTCACTCCATCGAGCCCCCCCCACCCCAGCTGCCCCCCAGGACGGGGGCACCCACGTGTGGATGGCCCTGCAGATCTCCTCGGTGCCACGGCCAGCCTTGCGCAGGGTGATGGCCAGGTTCTTGGCACGGTTGGCCTCCAGCAGGGTCACTTTGTTTGCCACCTTCTGTGCCGCCTTGCTCTTGGCACAGACAAGGTCCAGGGCTGGGCCCTGAGCCTTGGTCTTGAAGAGCTCCTCGAAGCGTTCCAGGTCCAGATCCTGGTGGGACAAGGTTGGAGGGGGTGTGGGGAAGGGGCACACATACAGAGGTGGGCAGCAGCCACCTGGGCACTCATACCAGGGGGGGGCTCTTGGGCTGACCTCCAGCACCCTCTCGTCGTCCAGCTCGCTGAACACTGTCCCACTGATCTGGTTGGGCTTCAGAGCTGTCCAGTTGAAGACAGGCAGCCGGAACTTGGTCTTGATGGGCTTCTTGATCCGGATGGCTGCCAGGGAGAGGTGGGCACAGGAGGGTTCAGCCCACACCGGGGCAGGGCCACGCGGCCAGTGCCCACCCTCAGCCGCCCGACCCCTCCGCGGCTCTCGCCAGGCTGGCACTGTGCCCTCGGTGAGCTTCGACCCTGTGCTGTGGTCCCCAACAACCCCTGCTGTGCCCACAGGCCTCAGGTCCTCCCTGTCCCCATGCCCTCCCTGCCCTCATGCCCTCCCCATCCCCACAGTCTCCATGTTCTCTCTGCCCTCATGCCCTCCTTGCCTCCACAGTCCCCATTCCCTCCCTGCCCTCATGCCCTCCCTGTCCCCATGGTGCCCATGCTCTCCCTGTGCCTACAGTCCCTGTGCCCTCCTTGCCCCCACAGCCCTCATGCTCTCCCTGCCCTCATGCCCTCCTTGCCCCCACAGTCTCCATGGTGCCCATGCCCTCCCTGTCCCCATGGTGCCCCTGCCCGCCCTGTCCCCACAGGCCCTGTGCCCTCCTTGCCCCCACGGTCTCCATGGTGCCCCTGCCCTCCCTGTCCCCACGGTCCCTGTGCTCTCCTTGCCCCCCCCGGTCCCCATGCCCTCTCTGCCCCCATGCCCTCCCTGCCCTCATGCCCTCCCTGTGTCCACAGTCCCCATGCCCTCCCTGTCCCCACAGTCCCTGTGCTCTCCTTGCCCCCACGGTCCCCATGCCCTCTCTGCCCTCATGCCTTTCCTGCCCTCATGCCCTCCCTGTCTCCATGCCTTCCCTGCCCCCACGGTGCCCATGCCCTTCCCACCTACCCGAGAGCCCGACAGTGAGGGCGATGGAGGGCGAAGCCCCGGGCAGAGGAGGGGCCGGGGGGCACTTGCCTGTGAAGGGAAGAGAAGCTGAGCCTGTGCCCCACCGCGGGGGGGCAGCCCAATTCCGGGGAGCTGCCAGCCTGAGGAGTGGCACAGCACCAGCGACAGGCAGCCCAGGTCTGGAGCCCTCCTCACCGCCCCCCCCCCAACCCCCGGGATGGACTCACCTGGGAGCGGAGGCGCAGGAGGTGGCAGCGGGGGCGGGGGAGGGGGCGGAGGAGGTGCAGCCTCCACGGGGGGTGGGATAGGGACCCGCAGATTCTCTTCGAGGGGCTCGGGCTGGGGAGGGGTCTCGCTGCCCGTCGCGGGGGGGGGCTCGGAGCCGTAGTGCCGGCGGAAGGCTTCGTCCTTCTCCTTGATCACCCTCCGCAGGGTGTGCAGCTGCTGGCTCCGGTGCTCGCAGGTCTCCTGGGGGACAGCAAGCGCCAGGCTGGGGGGGGTGGGGAGGGTCGGGACCCTGCTCCGCTCTCCTCAGCGCACCCACCGCAGCTCCACCCTCCCCACCCCCTCACCACACCCACACACACCTTGACCACCTCCAGCTCCTTCTCCCGCTGCAGCAGCTGCTTCTCCAGCTCTGCCACCCGCATCATGTTCTCGTTCTCCAGGTCCAGCAGCTTCTCCGTTAGCTGCGGGGGAGGGTGGGCACAGGGAGGGCACGGTAGGGGCGGCTGTGCCAGCAGCTTGGGCACACACACCACCCCCAGTGGCATCCCCGGGGAGCTGCCAGGGGCTCCCTCACTGACGTACATGGGACAAGTGCTCCTCCAGCTCCTCCACCTTCTCCAGGGCCACGTTCTTGGTCTCGGCATCCTCCAGCAGCCCTCCCACGTCGAAGACGTTGTCCAGGTAAGCCTGGATCTGCACCTGCAGCTTCTCACTCTCCGTGTGCCTCGACTTCTGTGGGCACCAGGAGTGTGTGTGGGGGAAGCATCAGGGATGAGGGCACCCCCAAGGAGTGCCCCCCACATCCACACATAGAACCTCAGCCCTCTGTACCCAACCCATACCTGCAGGAACTCCTCCAGCCCCAGCTTGGTGAACTCATACTGGAGATGGACTCGGAAGTTCATATCCTCCACTGAGTGCACCACGATGTTGATGAACTGCATGCAGGCGACCTGTGGGCAAGGCTGGCATCACTGAGAGGGCTCCCTCAGCCTTCACCTCAGCACCCTCTGCCATCCCAAAGACTCCTTCCCCTCGCCCAGGACTGAATGTCCCAACCATGAAGTCGATGCTGCTGTCCTCGTTGCGGAAGTAGTCCATGAGGCGCTCGAAGCGATGCTTCTCCTTGCAGACCTGAGTGGGTGGTGGGCATGGGGGTTAACATGGCATGGGCACCCCCCCCCTCCAACAGCCACTGACCTCCTCCCCCACACTGGGCTCCAGTTCCCTAATCTCAGCCTGGTCTTGGTGTTTCCCTGGTTTTAGAGATCCATAGAATGGGTTGGGTTGGAACTTCAAGATTGCCCAGTGCCAACCTCTGCCCATGGGCAGGGACCTCTCCCACCAGCCCAGAGGGGTTGGGTTGGAGGGGGTCTTGAGGATCATGGCTTGGCACTGGACAGCCCAGGGGGGTTGGAGGGGGTCTTGAAGACCATGGCTTGGCACTGGATGATCTTCAGGCTTCCACTAGCCGAGGTTGCTCAAGGCCTCCTCCAGCCTGGCATTGAACACCTCTAGGGAGGGGGCATCCACAGCCTCCCCGGGCAACCTGTGCCAGTGTCTGCCCACCCTCACTCTCAACAATTTCTTCCTCTTCTCCAGCCTCAATCTCCCCTCCTCATGCTTCAATCCATTCTCCCCCTGCCCATTTCTGCTGCCCCCATCCCCACCCGTGGTACCTCCTTGAAGTTGTCAAAGGCTGCCAGGATGATCTCGTGGCCACCCCTCACCAGGCACACAGCTGCCAGCAGCTCCAGCACCAGCGCCTTGGTCCTGTGCCAGAGGTCCAGCACCATCAGCAGTGCCAGCTGCCACCAGGGACTTCCCCCCTACCCAAAACCAGATGCCCCCTTCCCCCTTTACCTTGGGTTCTTGTTATTGAGGCTCAGGGCGATCTCGTTGACCGCATGGGGATGGGACATGACCAGGTTGAAGCCATACTGCAGGGACAGGGTGGGCACAGCTTCAGCGGTGCCAACGCGGTGGTGGCACCGGCGTGCGCCCCCCTTGGAGGGGGTGGCAGTACCTGGTAGTTCATGATGGCCCGGAGACACATGATGCAGAGGTGGACGTCGTCCTTCTGGCTCACCAGGCGCGAGTTCTTCAGCGCCCTGCGGCTGGGCAAGGTGCCATAGCTAAGGGAGGGGAGGGGGGCACAGAGGGCGCTGGTGAGCGGCACCCTGGCACCGCTGGTGCTGCACCGCCAGCGCTCACCCGGGTGGGAACTGTCGCCGTGAGATCAGGGTGGGGACAGCAGAGGGACAGCGTTGGGCTTTGGAGAGAAGACAGAAGCGGCCGGAGGGCGACAGGGACAGAGGCTGGCGGAGACGCGAGCGGAGGCACCGGCGAGTGCCAGGCCGGCAGCGGGCAGCCCGTACTTACCCGGCGGGCGAGCGGCGAGGCGGGCGCAGAGAAGAGAGAGAGAGAGCAGCCAGAGAAGGGGGGCCCCGGCCCTGGAAGCAAAGACGGGGCAACGTTACCCCGGGGCACAGGGGCAGAGCCAGAGCGAGGGCGAGCGGGGGTGGGCAGCGCGGCCGCGGTGGGCAGAAGAAGGGGCAGGTGGCGCGGGCAAGGGTGGCAGCGGCAGCGCTGAGCAGCCGCGGTGGGGCAGGGCACGGCGTAGCACACAAGGCAGCGCAGGATGCAGCACGCGTGGCACTGGCACGCCCTGGGCGAGGCACATGGATGCTTAGGGCACAGCACAGGGCAGTGGCACACAAGATGCTGCAAGCACCACGGATGCGCCGGTGCCTGGCATGGGGCAGGATGGTGCATGGCACAGCACACAGCGTGGCAGGATGGTACTCGGCACAGGGCGTGATGGTACACGGCATGGCACACGCCGTGGCAGGACGGTGCTTGGCACAAAGCGAGGTAGTGCATGGCCTGGCTGGACTGTGCCTGGCACCGGGCACAGGAGGCTGGCACACACCACGGAAGGATGGTGCTTGGCAGAGGTCACGACGCTACATGGCTTGGCACACATCATGGCAAGCAAAACAGCAGGTGGCACACAGCAAGCATCAGCTGGTGCCGTCGGAGCAGGGCAGCTGCTGGGCACGGCGGCGGGTACCTACCGTAGGGCAGTCTGGCGGGCAGAGCGGGCGAGGCTGCTGGCGAAGGGGGCGGGCAGGGCACTGGGGTGCTGCAGATCCTCGATGGACCTGCTCCAGGCGCGCAGCTTCTCCAGCGCTCCGTCCTCACCACCTTCCAGCCCCTCAAAGTCCAACCTGGGGGTGGGACAGGCGGCGCGGTGGGCAGGGGGCAACACAGCTTGGGCACAGAGCGGCGCAGCCACCGCGGCAAGCGCGGCAAAGCGGGCGGCAGTCGGGCAGCGGCGCGGCAGGGAGGAGCTGCAAAGGTGGCTCTGGGACGACCCTTCCCAACCTTCGGGACCCTTCCTCAGCCAACAGGCAGGTTGCCACGTGTGGGTAAGCGGTAGCCGAAGGAGCTGCCATGGGGCACCAGCACCCTCCCCCGTGCCAAGGACGCTCAGCACCCTACTCACATGACAGCGCACTGGGCGAAGGACAGGTAGTTCACCAGCACGTCCAGACCCTTGTTCTCATCGTTGAGGAACTCACGTACCCACCTAGGGCACCAGGTTACCCATCAGAACCCGCAGCGACCCGGGACACCTCACCTTGGCATGACTCCCCCACCCACCATGGGGATCCTCAGCCTGGCACAGGCAGGGCTGAGCGGTCCCAGGGCCCTGGCGGCCGTTGCAGCCTCTCTGCTATCACCGCTGCCAGCTCCAGGGCAGCTTTATCTGCCGCCTGCAGAGAGGGCTCAGCGCCAGGCGGGAAGCTGAGCTGGGCGCTAAGGCTGTGCCCTCGTCCTCAGCCCTGAGCGCCCCTGGCAGGGTGGCATTCAAGGTGCCTTTCCCCCCCGCCCCCACCTCCGCGGGAGGGTTTTAGGGTGCATGAGGTAAGGGATATACACTAGGAGGAGCCCCCACAGTGGCACTTGGAGCACAAGGGTGAGGCTGCCCAGCTTTCGGGGTGCCCACGCCTGCCTGCAGCCACTGCCCATACCCCCTGCCCGTACCCCCTGCCCGCAGCGCTGCAGCAGGCAGCAGCAAGAGCCGGCGGAGGCGGGAGAGGAGGCGGCGGCGGGGGGGGGAGGTGGCCGCGGCCGCCCCTTTCCTGCCGCCGCCGCCAGCCCCTAGCCCCAGCCCAGTTTCCTGTCTCCAGCTGCTGCTATTTTCGGGCGGCGGCTCGGGAAGAACCGATCGGGAAAGGGAAAAGAACCGAACGGCCGCGGCGGGGCAAAGCGTGTGGGCACGGCCACGCTGCCAGCCACCCGCAACGGTGACCACCACGGCGATGTCGCCGTCCCCTCCTGCCAGCCCTTGCGGGCGCTGGCGAAGCACCTCGAACAAAACGAGGAAGGTTCGAGGTTGGCAGCGTGGAAGAGAATGGCACCGAGCCCTCCGGTGCCGGGAGGAGCCCAGGGACGATCCCGGCCTTGCTGATCCACGCAAGACGGTAGCGCCAGGGCCACCCGCCCGCGGTATCCGCCCCGGGGACCTGCCCTCTGGCAGCCCCGGTCCGCAGCTCGGCCAGGGCAGGAACCGGCACAGTTCCTGCAGCGCCTCCAACTTCCCCTGCAGCTGCGATGGGGATGGTGCTGAGACCTCACCCCCGTACACACTCCAGGACCCCACAACCCCCTTCTTGGGATGCCACAACCTCCACCCCACCCCCAGGACCCCACAACTACCCCCGGACCTCACAACCCCCTCACAACAACCCCAGGACCCCACAACCCGCCCTGGACCCCTCAATCCGCCCTGGACCCTACAACCTCTCCCTAGCCAGGACTCCACAACCTCCCCCCAGGACCCCACAACCCCCACAGGACCCCCCCCCCCCCCCCCC
>WAAF01016163.1:1320-20123 GCA_013400475.1 Tricholaema leucomelas | reverse complement strand
CTCTGAACCTCTCAGGGGAGGCAAAAGGAGACTGAGTTGGTCCATGGCAACCTCCAAACAGGCCTGGAACTGCTCCCTCCTGGTGCAGATCCTCCTCCAGGAATCACTGAGCAGGCTCCAGCAGCCACCAAACAACTTCCCCACACAGCAGAGCTCACACCAAGAGCTCTCAGCCCCTGCTCAGGGCAGCCAGGGCTGGATCCTTCCTGCCCTCAACACAGCTCCTACTTCCCTTGGCCTTCATGAGGTCACTTTGTCCCCACTGGTGACCCTCGTGGGATGCTTTGGATTGGTGAAGGAAGCACAGGGAGGGACCAGTTTGGGCTCCATGGACCTACTGGTGCCTTCCTTGGGCTTCCTGAGGTCCTTTATTCCTGTTGGGGACCTGGAAAACCTCGTGGGATGCTCTGGAGTGGTGAAGGAAGCACAGGGAGGGACCAGTTTGGGCCTTCCTTGGCTCTTTATCCCTGCTGGGAGCCTGCAAAGTCCCATGGGATGCTGTGGAATGGTGAAGGAAGCACAGGGAGGGACCAGTATGGGCTCCATGGACCCACTGGTGCCCTCCTTGGGCTTCCTGAGGTCCTTTATCCTTGCTGGGAGCCTGCAAAGTGCCATTGGATACTCTGGAATGGTGAAAGCAGCACAGGGAGGGACCAGTTTGGGCCACACTTGGGCTTCATGGACCTCATTACCCCTGCTTAGGACCCTCATGGGATGGCTCTGGATTGCTGCAGGGACTCAATTGTGCCTTCCTTGGCCCTTTCCTGAGGTCCCTTGTCCCTGTCCACCCCCAGGCCAGGTCAGGAATGAAGGAAGCACAAGAGGAGAGGGATCAGGATCTGGAGGGAGCCCAAACTTTGTGTCTCTCCCCCACGAATTGGTTCCCCCCTTTAGGGAGCCAGGAGGACCAACAGACCACCAGGGAGCTGCTTCCTCTGGGCTCCTGTTTGAAACCAGCAGCTACAGCAAGCTGCTGGCCTTGATTGAGGGCCGAGGGGAGGAAGAGGAAGGCGAAGGCAGAGCTGGGGAGGTGCCAGAAGGCAGGGGCAGGTGAAAGGATACGCAGCAGGCAGTGCCTGCTCAGCGGCAGAGGCTGCCTGGAGCACCTCACATCATCCACAAAGGCCAAACACCTCTGGCTGGAGCGGGTGGTGTGAGCCTGGCAGCACAGAGGAGGAGCTCAGGGTCGTGCTGGGGTCACACAGGAGCCCCCTCCCCACCCACACATCCCCCACCCACCCCCCTAAGTCCTGCTTTGAAAGCAGCCCAAGCCCTCAGCTGGCCTGGAGTAGGAGCAGTGTGGTCAGGAGGAGCAGGGAGGTTACTCTGCTCCTGTGCTGGCACTGCTCAGGGCACACCTAGGAGCCCCCTCCCCACCCACACAACTCCCACCCACCTCCCTAGGTCCTGCTTTCAAGGCCCAAGCCCTCAGCTGGCCTGGGCCAGCACCACTGTGGCCAGCAGGGCAAGGGAGGTTACTCTGCCCCTTCACTGGCACAGCTCAGGGCACACCTTGAGTGCTGTGCCCAGTGCCTGGCAGCACACAGGAAGAGCTCAGGGTCGTGCTGGGGTCACACAGGAGCCCCCTCCCCACCCACACATCCCCCAACTCCACACCCAGGGCCTGCTTGTGTCACTGGTGCCAGCTGCCAGAGGGATGTGACACTATTCAGCACCACTCTCTGTGCCCAGCACTAATCCCTGGGGCACACTACTGGTGCCAGCTGCCAAGTGGATGTGGCACCACCACCACTCTCTGGACCCTGTTCTCCAGTCAGCTCTTGACCTGTATCACAGCTGCCAGCTGTGCCAGGAGCTTGCTGTGGCAAGATGAAGACTAAAGAGGCCAAAGTGTGGGGGGGAGGAGGAGGAGGAGAGGAGGGAGAGGGATGGGGGNAGGAGGAGGAGGAAGAGGGGGGAAGGAGGAGGAGGAAGAGGGGGGAAGGAGGAGGAGGAAGAGGGGGGAAGGAGGAGGAGGAAGAGGGGGGAAGGAGGAGGAGGAAGAGGGGGGAAGGAGGAGGAGGAAGAGGGGGGAAGGAGGAGGAGGAAGAGGGGGGAAGGAGGAGGAGGAAGAGGGGGGAAGGAGGAGGAGGAAGAGGGGGGAAGGAGGAGGAGGAAGAGGGGGGAAGGAGGAGGAGGAAGAGGGGGGAAGGAGGAGGAGGAAGAGGGGGGAAGGAGGAGGAGGAAGAGGGGGGAAGGAGGAGGAGGAAGAGGGGGGAAGGAGGAGGAGGAAGAGGGGGGAAGGAGGAGGAGGAAGAGGGGGGAAGGAGGAGGAGGAAGAGGGGGGAAGGAGGAGGAGGAAGAGGGGGGAAGGAGGAGGAGGAAGAGGGGGGAAGGAGGAGGAGGAAGAGGGGGAGGAGGGCAGGGCTGGCACCTGCTGGGCAGTGCCCTCGCTGGCCAGCAGCCTGCGCTCCCGCAGCTGTCGGTGCAGCAGAGCCTCGGCCCCGTAGCGCTGCCGGTAGCGCCGCAGGCACTTGAGACGCTTCAGGCTCTCTCGCTCCTTAGCCAGCAGCCCCTCGGGGCCGGTCAGGAGGCTGCTGCCTGCCGGGAGGGAGGGCAAAGGGAAAGGGAGAGGAAGGTCAGAGAAGTCTTCGCCTCCTCCCGGGGGCTTTCGTGCAGAGAGAGGGGAAGGGTTGGGAGTGAGGCAGCATCTGGGACCCTTCCCCAACTCTTCCCGGCCCCTGGGACCCTCCCCAAAGCTTTTCCAGCTTCTGTGACCTTCCCCAAACCCTTCCCAGCCCCTGGGACCCTCCCCAAAGCCTTCCCATTCCCTGGGACCCTCCTCAAACCCTTCCCAGCCCCTGGGATCCTTCCCAGCCTCAGGGGCCCTCCCCAAACTCTTCCTAGCCCCTGGGACCCTCCCCAAACCCTTTCCAGCCCCTGGGATCCTTCCAAGCCTCTGGGACCTTCCCCAAACCCTTCCCAGCCTCTGGGATCCTCCCAAAACCCTTCCCCCACGGGGAGCAGGGAGGCCAGAGGGGACTGCAGCAGCAGGGAGGAAGCAGGGGGCACTGCAGGGAGGCTGCATCTGCAGCAGGGAGACGGCAGGGGGCGCTGCAGCAACAGCAGGGAGGTTGCAGCTGCAGGGAGGCCACATGGGGGCGCTGCAGGGAGGTTTCAGCAGCGGGGAGGCCACAGGAGGGCACTGTAGGGAGATTAGAGCAGCAGGGAGGCCACAAGGGGACGCTGCAGGGAGGTTATAGCAACAAGGAGGCCACAAGGAGGCGCTGCAGGGAGGGTGCAGCTGCAGGGGAGGCCACAAGGGGGCGCTGCAGGGAGGTTATAGCAGCAGGGAGGCCACAAGGGAGCGCTGCAGGGAGGTCATAGCAGCAGGGAGGTCATAGCAGCAGGGAGGCCACAAGGGGGCGCTGCAGAGAGGTTGCAGCTGCAGGGGATGCCACAGGGGGGCGCTGCGGGGGCGCCGGAGGTGTAGGACTTGCCCATGGCCTGGTGCTCGGCGCGGCGGCTGTGCAGGAAGCGTCGCTTGCGCTCCTGCAGGAGGTGCTGCAGCCTCTTGAACTGGTCGATGTAGAGAGACTGCAGGCGGATGAGCTTCTCCCGCATGATCAGGGCGACCTCCTCGGCCGTGTACACCCCTGCGTGCCTGGCAGAGGGCACAGGAAGGTTGGCACAGCGCAGAGAGGGCAGGGCAGGGCTGGGCAGGGGGGGCGAGGAGGGCTAAGGGTGGGCATGGGTGGCTTGGGGTGGTCAAGGAGGGTCTAAGGGTGGGGTTGTGCCCATTCAGGTTGGCACTAGGGAGGTTGAGTGGGGGTCAAGGTAGGCTTCAGGTGGGCATGGGTGGCTTGGGGTAGCCAGAAAGGTCTAAGGGTGAGGCATGGGTGGCTTGGGGTGGTCAAGGAGGGTCTAAGGGTGGGGTTGTGCCCATTCAGGTTGGCACTAAGGAGGTTGAGTGGGGGTCAAAGTGGGCTCCAGGTGGGCATGAGTGGCTTGGGGGTGGTCAAGGAGGTCTAAGGGTGAGGTTATGCCCACTCAGGTTGGCACTAGGGAGGTTGGGTGGGGGTCAAAGTGGCCTCCAAGTGGGCATGGATGGCTTGGGGTGGTCAAGGAGGGCCTAAGGGCAGGGTTGTGCCCACTCAGATGGTGGTAGGGAGGTTGGGTGGGGGTCAAGGTGGGCATGGGTGGCTTGGATCAGTGGAGGAGGTGGTCAAGGAGGTCTAAGGTTGGGGTTGTGCCCACTCCGCCTGGCACTGAGGAGGGCACAGCCTGAGTGCTGAGGGCAGCTCCACAGGGGGACGGTGAAGGGTTGGGATGAGGGCAGAGAAGGGCAGCAGAGCTGAGGAACCTTCCAGCAGCTCCAGGTTGCTCAAAGCCTCCTCCAAACTGCCCCGTGCCCACCTCCAGCTGTGCCAACAGCTGCCCACCAGCAGCTGACTCACTTCAAGGGGTCCTCCTGGTCACTGTCGATGCTGTCGGCCTCACTGTCCGGGTCCCCTCGCCAGGTCTGCTCCACGGTGACAGGATCCTGCTCCCCATCGCTCCAACTGTCCTCATCTGCCACCACACGACCATGCCAGGGGTTGGCACGGGTGGCAGCTCAAAGATCAGCCACTGCCAACCCACCCTGACACAGCTGTGGGCACCTCCTGCCAGCCTGGGGTGCTTAAGGCCTCATCCGGCTTGGCCTTGGGCACCTGCACAGCTTCTCTTGGGCACCTCCACAGCCTCCCCTTGGGCACCTCCACAGCCTTCCCTGGGCACCTTCCCAGCCTCCCTTGGGCACCTTCCTAACCTCCCCCTGGGCACCTCCACAGCCTCCCCCTGGGCACCTTCCTAACCTCGCCTTGGGCACCTCCACAGCCTCCCCCTGGGCACCTTTGTGCCACCAGGGCACGGGGCTGGAGGCACAAAGGGACAAAGCCTGCAGGGCATGGGGCAGGTGGCACAGCTCACCCAGGTGAGACATCCTGAGGCTTGCAGAACATCTTTTCCCCTCCACCCCCCTGGGATCAGTTTTGCAGTGGCTTTCAGAGGGCATATTCTGGGCACTGCCCTCCCCCAGCCCTCACCCAGGATCCTGCTGGCTTCGCTGCGGCTGCTCTCGGTGCCCTGTGCCCCCAGCTCGCCTCTGGCATAGGAGCTGAGCTGGCACAGCAGAGCCTCACTCACTGGCCCGGGGTGGGACTTCTTCATCTGGGCTTGCAGTGCCAGGCTGTGCCTCCAGGCATGCTCTGCACAGAAGGAGGTGCTGCAGGGGGGGCAAAGCAGGAGCTGGTCACAACCCCAAGCCCCCTCCCTGGGCAGCAAATCAGTCAGGGGTGGAAGGGACCCTGAGAACCATCCAATGCCAACCCCTGGCATGGGCAGGGACACCCTACCTTAGGTCAGGCTGCCCACAGCCTCACCTGAAACACCTCCAGGGATGGGCATGGGCAGGAACACCCTACCCTAGAGCAGGCTGCCCCAACCCTTTCAGCCTGTCCCTAGGGGAGCTTCTGGATCCTCCTGGTGGCCTCCTCTGGACCCTCCCTACCAGTTCATGCCAGGCACTGCCAGGCTGCCCCAACCCATCCCCAGGAGAGGTTCTGCAGTCTCCTGGTGACATCCTCTGGACCCTCCCTACCAGTTCATGCCAGGCACTGCCAGGCTGCCCCAACCCATGCCCAGGAGCGGTTCTGCAGCCTCCTGGTGACATCCTCTGGACCTTCCCTACCAGTTCCATGCCAGGCTGCTCTAAGCCTCCTTTGAACTCTCCCTACCAGTTCCATGCCAGGCACTGCCAGGCTGCCCCAACCCTCCAAACCCATCCACAAGGGAGCTTCTGGATCCTCCTGGTGGCCTCCTCTGGACCCTCCCTACCAGTTCCATGCCAGGCACTGCCAGGCTGCCACAACCCATCCCCAGGAGAGGTTCTGGACTCTCCTGGTGGCCTCCTCTGGACCCTCCCTAGCAGCTCGATGCCAGCAGCCCAGCAGAGCTGTGGTGGAGCAGGTCAGGGGGGCACAATTCCCCTGTCTGGAGGCTGTGCCGCAGGGTACCCAAGCTGCCGGTGGGCACTCACCCATCCTTCTTCTCGGGTTTGGGGGCAGCGTTTGGGCACCTCCTGCCGTTCTTGGTGGAGACGTAGCTGCACTGCTTGAAAGGAGCAGTCCTGTCCTCCAGGATGTGCTTGATGCAGAAGTCCTGCCCCTCCAGGCGCGGCTGCGAGCACTGCCGCTGGCTGAAGGCGCACGACAGAGGCTCCGGCGGGCGCGGCCCCGGCGCCAGGCGGCTCCGGTGGGACGGCAGAACGTGGATGCGGATTCGGTTCATGGCCGCGGGAGGAGCTGCTGAGGGAGCGAGGAGGAGAACACCGCAGCTGGGGTGGGGGAAGGATGAGAGAAAGAGAGAGAGAGAGGTGAGATGGAAGTAAAAGCGGTGAGGGAGCGGGAGAGGGGAGGGCGAGGGGAANGAGGGGAAGGGGGGAGAGGGGAGGGGAAGGGGGGAGAGGGGAGGGAGAAGGAAGAGGGGAAGGAAGGGAGGAAGGAAGAGAGAGAGGAGAGAAGGGAGAGAGGAGAAAGAGAGAGAAGGGAGGGAGGGGAAAGAGGAAAGGTTAGGAGATGAAAGACAGCAGGGAGGAGAAGCAGAGGAGGGAGGAGAAGCTGCTGAGGCACCTCAGGGCGCAGCTCTGTCGCCCCCATCCCGCTCCGCCTTATCCCGCTCCCGCAGCACGATTCGAGGTCACTCCGGTTTAAGGCCGGAGCAGCCTTTTGGCCTCGCCGCAGCCCTTCCCTCGCCCGCACCGGGCACGTCCTGCTCACCTCAGCTCCCTGCCACCGCAAGCGCTGTCACCGCTGCCCTGCGCACGGCCCGGAGGTGCCTCCTCGACCCGGTGCGGAGCTCACCGCTCCCCACCGCAGCGCTCCCCGGTGCCCAGCTCCCGGTACAGATCTCCTGTGCACTGCTCCTACTCCCCATGTGCCTCCCCCGGTGCCCAGCTCCCGGTACAGATCTCCTGTGCACTGCTCCTACTCCCCATGTGCCTCCCCCGGTGCCCAGCTCCCGGTACAGATCTCCTGTGCACTGCTCCTACTCCCCATGTGCCTCCCCCGGTGCCCAGCTCCCGGTACAGATCTCCTGTGCACTGCTCCTACTCCCCATGTGCCTCCCCCGGTGCCCAGCTCCCGGTACAGATCTCCGGTGCACTGCTCCTACTCCCCATGTGCCTCCCCGGTGCCCGCTACCGGTGCCAGCACCGATACAGATCTCCGGTGCCCAGTCCCCGTTCCCCATGTACCTCCCCGGTGCCCGCTGCCGCTGCCGATACCAATCCCGGCCCGGACTCCCCCAACCCCCCCCGCACGTGCTCCGCCGCCCGCCCCGCGCACGCGCAGCGGCTGCCGCCCGCCCGCTCCGGCGCCGCCATTTTGTCCTCGGGCGGCGAGCGTCAGAGACGCTCCCGGTGGCGGGGAGGTGGCGGGGGAGCGAACTCAGGCAGCGCCGTCCGGAGCGGAGAACCGGCGCCAAGCGGATGCAAGAGCGAAGGGACCCCAGGGGGAGCGCGGAGGCTGCGAGGCGAAGCACCGAGAAGACCCCGCGGAGGGCAGGCGGCGCCGCCGCCGCCATCTTACCTCACTGCCGCCCGACCTGCCGCGGCCTCTCCGCACGCCACGCCCCGCCCCTTCGCGGCCAATCGGCGGAGGGAGTCGGGGTGGGAGGGCGGGTTCAGTACGCGATTGGCTGATTGCCCCTGTCACTCCTCAGCGTCCGCAATGGAGCACGCCCCCTGAAGTCACGTGAGGCGGCGCGGCGGGAAGCTGCCACGTGGGCGCGGCGGGAGCTGGCGGGGGCTCGGCGGCGGGAAACGGCTGCGTGGGCGCGACGGTGGGAGCTGGGGGAAGCGCGGCGACGAGGAGCGGCTGCCTGGGCTGGAGCGGGAGGCTCGGCAGCGAGAAGCGGCTGCGTGGCCGTAACGGCGGGAGCCGGGGGAAGCTCCACAGCGGGAGGCTCGGCGGCGGGAAGCAGCCATGTGGGCGCGACGGCGGGAGCGGGAGGCTCGGCGGCGAGAAGCAGCCGCGTGGGCGCGACGGCGGGAGCGGGACTTGTGCAGCCCCCAGTGAAGGAGGGGAGACGGCAACGGCTTTGGCTTCGAGACGGCAGAAACTGCGCGGCAGGCCCAGGAACACCGGCTCGGTCCCGGAGTACTGCCTGAGGAGGGTGAGGAGTCCTTCCCGGTTCTACCCCTATGCTCTGCCGGTTTTCCGGGACAGCTTGAAGCGCTGCTGGTTAACGGAAAAGGCAGCACCAGCCAGGCCCAACGACTTGAGGCGGCTAAAATCGCCTGGGGTGAGGCTCGCTACGGTGGCTGACGAGGGCCAAGAGCAGCGAAGTGCCCTCGCTGGAGAGCCAAAGAGCTGGACCCAAGCGCCTGGAGAGGGAAGACTCATTGCAGGTTGCGGAGGTCAAGGCTGAGAGCAAGGAAAAGGCTCCTGAAGCCTTCACCCAACCCAAAAGCGGCTTCTGCCCAGGGGAGGGCAAAGCAGCTTCCAGCCACAACCCAATGGGATGCCCTGGCAGTGCCACCCTGGGCATGGCGACCCTGCCAGCCACCCCTCCGGCGTGCTCCGGTCTGCCCTCACCCTGCTGCTGCCCTCCAGCCACTGACTCGTTTCACTCTGATCCCAGCTCTGCCTGAGCCACTGGCATGGGTGGCACAGCTCAGGGCAGGACCAGCACCCAGCTGCTGTGCTGTGGGCACGATGCTGCTTTGCCAGCACCCCAAAACCAGGGCTGGGACACCCCCCCCCCCCGATCATCTCTCAGCACCACGGAGCCATAGATTTACCCTTCCCCCTCCACTTCTCTGCCTCTAAACCCTCCTGAACCCATTTCTATGCCGAACATCGTGTCCCCCCCAGACCCCTCCCACTCTTAACCCCCTCCCCGCCCCGGGGGTCCCCCCTTTTTCACCTCCCCCNCCCCCCCTTTACCCCCCCCCCCCCAAAAAGAGGGTGTGTGGGGGGAGAAGCTTCAGTCCCCCCCCCCAAAAGAGGGTGTGGAAGGGGAGAAGCTTCATTAAGCCCCCCCGAAAAGAGGGTGTGGGGGAGAGAAGCTTCAGTCGCCCCCCAGTGTAAGGGGGAGATGCTTCAGTACCCCCAACCCCCCCAAAAGGGGGTGTAAGGAGGGGAGAAGCTTCAGTTCCCCCCCCCAAAAGAGGGTGTAGAGGGGGAGAAGCTTCAGTCTCCCCCAAAAGGAGGGTATGTGGTGGGGGAAGAAGCTTCAGTCCCCCTCTAAAAGAGGGTGTAAGGAGGGGAGAAGCTTCAGTCCCCCCCAAAAGGAAGGTGTAAGGAGGGGGGAAGAAGCTTCAGTTGTAGCAAGGGGCAGAGCCCAGCACTATGTGGAAGGTGATGGAGGCTGAAGGGAGGGGGAAGGGAGGGAGAGGGAAGGAAGGAGCAAAGGAAGAGAGAAAGGGACTTGATCCTTTCACAGCTTTGACACCTCCGAGCTGGCGACAGCGAGAATAAAAGGCAGGAGACAAGAAAAGAGCTCCTGGTGTGAGGCAGCGGAGATCCAACAAAGCCCTTGCAGAGCCCCCCCCCGGGGTGCTAGGAGGAGCTGGGGGGCGGGAGGGGGAGTTTGGGCTCAGTAGTAGAAGGGGGGAGGGAAAGAACGGGAAAGGGGAGTGGGGGGGGGCAGAGTTTTATTTAGGGAGAGGAGGAAGAGGAGGAGGTGGTTCTGAAGGCAGAGGAGGAGGTCGAGGCTTGTCCGTGGTGGTGGCAGCTCTAGAGGCGCCAGGGGCAGCCCTGGCACTGCCCAGCTCGCCGTAAGAGTGGAATTCGAAGTGGGGGGGTTGGGTGGGTTGCATGCCCTGGGCACTCAGCAACGAGTGCAGCATGTTGACCGTATCTTGGTAGTCACTGGCCTGGTTGGCATTGTGCCCGTTAGCCCCGGGGGGGCCTTTGTCCGATTTGCCGTGGGTACCACCTCGGATTTTGTTAGCTTGGGGCATAGGAAGGTTGCCCGGATCCGAGCTGTGCCCTGTCAAGTGGGCAGCCCCTGGTAGGTGAGGGTAAGGGAAAGGCAACCCAGGACCTTTAGAGGCTTTGCTGACTTTGGGTTGGTGCTCGTGGGCAGCTGCTGCAGCTGCTGCCACCTCCTCGGGCAGTGGGCGCTTACGGGAGGCAGCCAAGGGCCCGTAGCTCTTGTGGGGCACGGTGCCAGGCTGACTGCCATGCTGCTTAGAGTCTCCAGGCCTCTTATTGGGCACACCGCTGGGCCCAGCGACCAGCTGGGGGTGCAAGTGTTTGTGAGAGTGGTGGTTGTGGTGGTGATGATGATGGTTGGCAGCGTGCCCCTTGTGCTTCTCTTTGTGCTCCCGACCCCTGCCACCGCTGCCACTCTCCTCGGCGGTGCCATGCCTGTCGCCGACGCCTGGCACCCTGATTCTCATCTTGATTTCCTCCTGCTTAGAAGGCAGAGACCTCTCCCCACCTCCACCAGCTACCGGCAGCCGAAGCTTCAGAGCCGAAGCTTTGTCTCCCTTCTCGGAGCCGCCGCCACCGCCGCCGCCGGTGGTGGGAGGAGGTCGTTCGGGGTTGTCGGAGCCGCCCAGGGGCAGCTTGAGGATGATGGGGGAGGGGTTGGCGGCGGAGTCTTGTTGCACCTCCCTCTCCCTTTGCTGTTGCACCAACAGGTTCTGGGCGGCGAATGCATACTGAGACCTGACGTTAGCCTCCATGTTCTCCAGCTGCCTCTTCTGAGCCGCCAGCTCCTCGGCGTGCTTGGCTCTGTACTCCTTCAGCGACACCTTGGCCGCTGGAGCGTTCTTGGGGCCGGGTTTCGGGTAACCGGAGCCGTCCTGCTGCGAGGGATGCTCGGGAAGGGAGGAAGAGGAGGAGCTGGAACAGCTCTCGTTAGTCCTGTGGCTTTGAGCCAGCTCCAGTTTAGCCGGAGGATGCCAATGGTCAGGTTGAGTCGGGTCCTGACCTCCGGTGCGGTCGTTGTGGGGGGAGTCGGTAGAGGTTGGCAGGGAGGGCCCCGCGGTGGTGGTAGAGGAAGAGGAGGTGGAGGAAGTGGACATGCTCATGAGGCCTGCGATGTTCATGTCCGAGCTGTTGTTCCTGGAGATCATGCTGAGGATGGTCTGCTCCGACAGGCTCTCCTCCTCCCCCTGCTCCTCGGCTTTCGACTTGCAAGCGGCTTGAGAGGCCTGCAGTGAAGGCAGGCAGTGGGCAGGGGGCGGGCAGGGGGTGGGCATCAGGGCAGGGCACCTGGGAGGCAGCTCGGCCAGGGCAGAACTGATCCCAGCTCTCCCCATCCCCGCCCAAGGGCAGGGGCAGCTCCCACCTCTGCCCCCTCCGAGGGCAGCTCCCAGCTCTCCCTCCCCACAAGGGCAGGGGCAGCTCCCACCTGTCCCTCCCTCCCCTCCCCCCAGGGCACCTCCCAGCTCTCCCTCCCCCACCCAGGGCACCTCCCAGCTCCCTTCTAAGGGTGAAAGGGAATGGAAGGAAGCTTAAGGAGAGCAGATTTAGGCTGGAGGAAGAAATCCCTGGGAGGGTGGGCAGAGACTGGCACAAAGTGCCCAGGGAGATTGTGGCTACCCCTTGGCTGTGGCCACCTGGGCTGGTGGAAGCTTGAAGATCATCTAGTGCCAAGCTTTGCCCATGGCAGGGGGCTTGGCACTAGATGATCTTCAAGACCCCTTCCATGACCCCACTGTGCCCTCACGCCCCTGGCAGCAGGATGGTGCTTGGCACTAGATGGTCTTCATCCCCCCACTGTGCCCTCATCCCCCTGGCAGCAGGATGGTGCCCACCTGGCCTCTTTGCCAAGGCCTGCAGAGAGTTAACTGAGCAGAGAGGAGCTGAAGTTGACCAAACCCAAACTCTGCAGACCCAAACTCTTCCCTTTGCCTCCCACCCCCCACCAAACCTACACCCTTCAGACAACTGTGGCATTGCCTCCCTTGGCACTGCCAACCCAGCCTGCTGCTGCTGCCCACTCTCCTTCCTCATCCTCCATCAGCCACAGCAGTTCCTCACCCTCCAGTTCCTGATGCGTTTGAGCCTGCTGGGAGTCTTCTCCAGGATCTGCAGGAATTCATGAGTCAGCTCTGCAGAGACACAAGAGCCAAGCCAGGAGGGTCAGGGGTGGGCACAGCAAGGGTGGGCACAGCAAGGGTGGGGCACAACCTGCCCCGCCCTGCCTGCTGGGCAAGGAAGCTGCTGAGCTCCAAGATGGGAACTGCTGAGAACCAGAACCCCTCAGCACACTGGCACTCATCTGTGTGCCCTCTGCCAGCTGTTGTACCAAGGAAGGTGATGCCCTGCAAAGCTTGGCAAGGTTTGGAGAGCTCCAGGAGCCTCACTCATTGTGTGCCCTCTGCCAGCTGTTGTACCATGGCTGAGGCTGCCCTGCAAAGCTTGGCAAAGCCCTGCAGAGCTCCAGGAGTGCCTCTCACTCTGTGCCCTCTGCCAGCTGCTGCCCTGCAGAGTTCCAGGAGCCTCTCTCACTCTGTGCCCTCTGCCAGCTGCTGCCCTGCAGAGCTCCAGGAGCCTCTCTCACTCTGTGCCCTCTGCCAGCTGCTGCCCTGCAGAGCTCCAGGAGCCTCTCTCACTCTGTGCCCTTTGCCAGCTGCTGCCCTGCAGAGCTCCAGGAGAGGGCTCAGTGAGCAGAGCCAGGGGCAGAGATGCCAAAGCCAAACAAGGACACAAGAAGAAGCTTTTGGTGCTTTGTTTATCCCTTTTCTGTGTGTGGAGGGGGTTGGGGTGGGCCTGAAAGACCTCTCCTGCCCATTTCTCCCCAGCTCACTGTGGAGTTTCCTTCCCTGGAGCCTTTCCAGGCCTGTCTGGATGTGTTCCTGGATGCTCCTGCTCTGGTAGGGGGTGGGAGTTGGACTCGATTGAGCTCTTTGAGTCCCTTCCAACCCCCTGGCATCTGTGATGCTGTGAACCTCTGCCCAGAACTCACCATCCAGGAGCTCCAGGGTGACTGTGCCATCCACATACTCCCACCAGTGCTTCCCATCCGTGGACACTGGGATCTCCCAGTTGGACCACTTGCAGGCCAGGTGGATGCAGACACAGGCCACCACGGGGGGGGTGTACTGCAGGCTGAAGGTGGTCAGGTGCAGGCTGAAATCACCAAGCAGAAGGGAGAGAGAGAAAGAAAGAAGCTGTGAGCCCCTCCCCAAACACACCTACCCCCTCCTCAGCTCACCCCTGCCCATAGCACATAGCCTGCAGCTGGATGGGGAAGAAGGGAGGAAGGCTCTGATGGGTCCTCCTCTACCCCTGCCAGCACAACTCTGGCTGGGCCTGGGCAGCTCCAACCTGCTCTGCTCAGGGGGGCTGGGGGAAGTTGGTTCTTCTCTCCCCATCCCTCACATCCTGCTGTGATCATTTGGCCTTTGTGTGTTCACTGCTCCTCGCTGAGGAGGAAGGCTCTGATGGTCCTCTCCCTCCCCACCACTATGCCAAGATCCAAACATCAACCCCTAGGAGCTGCCTGAAGCTGCCACAGCAGGGACTGGCACTTGCAGACCCTCACAACCCCCAACAGCAGAGCTTGGGGCTGCAAACCCAGGGACAAAAAACCCTCTCCTAGACCTCCCCAGGAGGACTTCTTCAGCCTCCAAGCCTCTGCCCCTGGGTCTGTGCAGCTCTGCAGGCCAGAGCAGGCTTCTCTTGCCTCTTCCAGCACCTTAGACCTGCATCCAGCTGCCTCTTTCTTCTCCTCATCCTCCAGAGCAGCCTCCTCTGAGGCTCAGATTTGGTTTGGTGACAAAGAGGGAGGGAAAATTCTCCCCAGTCAGGCACTAAAGCCAGTCCCAGATCTGCCCCAAGTCCATCTTCCAGGGCTGGGTTTGGTTCATCACAACTAAATTCAGTCACAGATCTGTCCCAGGTCAACCTTTCAGGGTTGGGTTTGGTTCATCACAACTAAATCCAGTCCCAGATCTGCCCCAGGTCAATCTCTCAGGGCTGGGTTTGGTTCATCACAACTAAATCCAGTCCCAGATCTGCCCCAGGTCAACTTTTCAGGGTTGAGTTTGGGTCTAACAACTAAATCCAGTCTCAGATCTGTCCCAGGTCAACCTTTCAAGGATGGGTTTGGTTCACCACAACTAAATCCAGTCTCAGATCTGCCCCAGGTCAACCTTCCAGGGTTGGGTTTGGTTCTCACCACTCAAGCAGGATCAGTTTTGAGCAGCAGGCAACAGCAGGAAAGGTTCCTGCTCTCTCTGAGCCACCACCAGACCATCCCCAGCAGCTTCCCTGTGCCCTGGGGGTCAGCAGCAGCAGATCCCCTCCAGACAAAACCCCCTCTGCTAAATCCCAATCAATAATAACCTGTTGGTAGCCATGAAATAGGAAGTTTGGGCCAAATCCTTGCTGGCTGAAAAAAGAAGAAGCCAAAAACATCCAAGTGTTAACTCTGCAGGCCTTGACAGCATCACAAGACCCACACCCCCCTCTCTCCCCCCCCAGCCTGGCACCAGCATGCCCAGAGGGCCAGCAGGAAGCAGTGGGCAGAGCTGAGTGCTGCCCAGCAGAGCCACTCGTGGGTGGCTCTGGGAAGCTCCTTTGTCCCCACAGGTCACTGAAAGATCCTTCCACAGCTCCTCCCCCACTCAAGTAAAAGGTTGCCCAGAGTGGGCAGCTGCAGGGCAGCCCCAAGCCTGGCATCTTACCTCGTACCAGCTGGGTACACTTCACCACGTGGGTGTGGGGGTGGTCGATGGTGATCTCAAAGCCTGCAGGGACACAGACACGAAGCCATCAGGGCCAAAGCAGCACAGTCCTCACACTGCTCCACCAACCTCCTGCTCTTGGAGGCCAAAACCTTCATCCTTTTCCCTTCTCCTCCTCCTCAAGCCTCTCAGCTCTCTCCTCAGGGGCAGGCAGGCAGAGAGGTGCCCATTTCTGCTGTAACCAGAAGAAGACTCAAACCCTCCACCCCACCAAAAAACCTTTTCCAGCCCCAAGCCCTGCTGCTTCCAGACCTTCCCTGAGCAGCTTCTGGGCTCAGGGCAAGGAAATGACTGAAAAGACAAAACCCAAACCAGCTCTGAAGGGTTTTAAAAGCAGCAGGAGGCCAAAAGCCTTTTCCAGCAGCTGGGAGGAAGGAGCAGATCAATGGCAACTGCTCAAAGCAATTTCTGAACCCCCCAAAAACAGCTAAGAGGAAGCAGCTGCCTGCCCTATGGAGGGGTTGCAGAGGCCTCAGCTCAACCCTGGCCTCAGTTTCCTCCTCAGCCTGAGGGGACTGAAGTTTAGAATCAGGATCAAGCAGGTTGGAAGAAAGCTCCAAGCTTATCCAGCCCAACCCAGCCTCCACAGCTCATGGGCACCTTCCCATTCACCAGGACCCCCCCTCTGGTGCCAAGAGCCAGGAGTAGCTGCTGAGGGCTGCCAGGGCTGAGCTATGGCAACGCAGGAGGCAGTGCAGGGAGTGAGAGGAAGCAACAGAACCAAGCAGGTTGGCAGAGAGCTCCAAGCTCCCCCAGCCCAACCCAGCCCCCAGCCCTGGCCAATCATGGCACTCAGTGCCCCAGCCAGGCTTGGCTTCAACAGTCCCAGCCATGGGCACTGCACCACCTCCCTGGGCAGCCCATTCCAGTGCCAATCACTCTCTCTGCCAACAACTTCCTCCTCACATCCAGCCTGACCCTGCCCTGCCACAGCTTCAGGCTGTGTCCCCTTCTTCTGGCCCTGGCTGCCTGGCAGCAGAGCCCAACCCCACCTGGCTACAGCCTCCCTGCAGGGAGCTGCAGACAGCAATGANCAGGGCCCTCTCTGCCTGCCTGCTCTCAGCCATTCTGTCCCCAGCCTGTAGTGCTGCTTGGGGTTGTTGTGGCCAAAGTGCAGAACCCTGCCCTTGGCCTTGTTCAGTCTCATCCCCTTGGCCTCTGCCCACCCATCCAGCCTGGCCAGGTCCCTCTGCAGGGCTGCAGCAGCTCTGCTGTGAGCACAGACTGAAAGAGTTGGGGCTGTACAGGCTGGAGCAGAGGAGGCTCCTAGGTGACCTTCTTGTGGCCTTGCAAGATCTGAAGGAGGCTACAAAAATCCTGGGGAGGGACTTTTTAGGCTGTCAGGGAGTGACAGGACTGGGGGAAATGGATCAAAGCTAGAGGTGGGGAGAGTCAGCCTGGAGGTGAGGAGGAAGTTGTTGAGCATGAGAGTGGTGAGAGCCTGGAATGGGTTGCCCAAGGAGGTGGTTGAGGATCCATCCCTGGAGGTGTTTAAAGCCAGGCTGGGCGAGGCTGTGGTCAGCCTGACCTAGGGTAGGATGTCCCTGCCCATGCCAGGGGTTGGCACTGGCTGATCCTTATGGTCCCTTCCAACCCTGACTGATTCTATGACAAGCTCACACTGCTGCCCATGGATGTTATCCATCAAGATCCCTCCAGATCCCTCTGCACAGGACCTGCTCTCCAGCAGATCACCTCCCAACCTTTACTGACGGAGCTTGGGAGGGTCCCACAACAACAAAGAGGAAAAACAACTCCAAACCACCCCAAAAAAACACAACCCAAAGAGAGTTTTGCAGCTGTCCTGTGCCTCCAGCTGTGGAAAAGATGCTGCTGTTAAAGGCTGTGCTGACCTCTGGGGTTGCTGCAGCAGCAGCGCAGCTGCTCCGAGACACTTACCCAGGGTCTGCAGTATTATGCTCTCTAGAATGACCAAGTCTTGGGCTTGCTGCAGGTAAGCCTGGGGGGGTTGAGAGGACAGGTAAGTTACTGAGGATGAGGTACTCTGGAGAAAGCCTGCACCTTTCTAACAGCTCTGGTTTGGGTTTTGGTTTGGTTCTTCTCAAAGAGGAGTTAAAAATATAGAAGGAAGGGGGAAAAAATAAAGCAAAAGAGAAAAAATAAATCAAAAGGGAAAAAAATGTTTCTTGTTCTGCAGGGGAATTGGCAGAGAGAGAAAGCAGAGTGCTGGGGTGGGACACACACACACACAGAGCCATGCCCCTGATGTCACAGCTTGGCTAAGGGATAGCTGCTTGGAGGATCTGGAGTGGTCCTCTGCTCGCTCCCGGTGCTTTGCGCCGCTCCAAGGGTGGCTACAGGAGAGGAAGCAGCAGCTTGGGTTGGGGTTTTTGGCTTCTCCTTTAAGCTTCCCCAGGCAAAGCTGCTCCTTCTCAACAGCAGCTGAGCAACCAGCAAGATCCTAACGACCCCTGGGTGAGGAGGTGTGGGAAAAGAACAGGAGCAAACCAGGCAGCAGCAAGCAGCACCTCCTGCCCTGCCACAGGCACCTCTCAGTCCCAGCAGCAGCCAGCAGCCTCCTCAGGCAGCCACCTTCACACAGCACATCCCAGCAGCAGCAGCACCTCCTGCCCTGCCACAGGCACCACTCAGTCCCAGCAGCATCAGCCCCCGCCTCAGAAGCTCCTCAGGCAGCCACCATCGCACAGCACAGCCCGGCAGCAGCAGCACCTCCTGCCCTGCCACAGGCACGTCTCAGTCCCAGCAGCAGCCAGCAGCCTCCTCAAAAGCTCCTCAGGCAGCCACTTCCACACAGGACATCCCAGCAGCGGCACCTCCAACCCTGCCACAGGCACCACTCAGTCCCAGCAGCATCAGCCCCCTCCTCAGAAGCTCCTCACAGCACATCCCAGCAGCAGCAGCATCACAGCAGAGGAGAACAGAAGAGAGGTTTTGCCAGAGAGCAAGAAAGGAAAAGCTTCTGCTGAACAGAAGCCCAAAGAAAGCTCTTGGTAAAAGCAACCAACTTGGAAAGCTGCTGCTGCCCAGCTCAGGGCCCAGCTGCTTGCTGGAGAACAGAGGAAGTGCTGAGCCTGGTGGCAGGAGACGTTGAGGCCTTGCAGCTCAGGACACAGATGGCTTCCAGCATCCCTTCCTCATGCCTCTCTGCTCCTCCAGAGCTCGGCTCTGCCACTTCCACACTTACCTCACTCTTGGTGTCTAGAGGAGTTTCCTGGTGATGCAGACAGGCATTTGCTACCTTGATTACATGCTCCAGCTTCCGAGGCTGCTCCTCCACCTTGGCTGCCAGGAACAGAGCTGCTGGCACCACCGACTGTGAGGAGAGAACCGTTTGGGCTTTAGCAAGTTACTAAGTTCAAGGTGAAAACAAAGCAATTAGGCTCAGCCTTAAAGCTAAACGAAAGCTTCCTTTAGAATCTAAACGATGCAAGTCCAAACACCACCAGCAGGAGGGTAAAGAAACAGCCTGGGAATAGCTCCGAACAACCTTTCCCCTCTCCAGCTCCCCCTTCCCAGACTCAACCCCACCACGGAGCTCTCCGGGTTGGCTGCCAGGCAGAGTTGGGGGTTTCCCTGCCCTCCCCCACCCACGCACTTACGTTCCTGTGGAACTGGGTGAAGGATTGCACCATGTAGAAGCGATGCATGTAGACGATGGCTGTGTTGATGGTGAGCTGAGAGCTGACGAGATGGTTAAGGAAGCAAGCCCCAGGGATGATCTCTCCAGCTCCTCCACATCCCTCTGCCACCGGAACGAGCTCTCCTCACTCCCCAGAATGGGTTTGCTTCTTCTTGCTCCCGGGCCGGGATCGTCTCACTCCAGAGACTGGGTCAGTTCTGGCTGCCGGGCTTGGCTCTGCCCACTCCAGTGACAGCCTCACTCCTCCCGCAGCCGCCCGGACTTGGCCTCCCCTGCACCCAGCACAGCTCTGCCCACTCCAGTGACAGCCTCACTCCTCCCGCAGCCGCCCGGACTTGGCCTTCCCTGCACCCAGCACAGCTCTGCCCACTCCAGTAACAGTCTCACTCCCCCCGCAACGGCCAGGACTTGGCCTTCCTTTCACCCTAGCACAGCTCTGCCCACTCCAGTAACAGTCTCACTCCTCCCGCAACGGCCAGGACTTGGCCTTCC
>WAAF01016162.1:15753-34004 GCA_013400475.1 Tricholaema leucomelas | reverse complement strand
CTAAAACCTTGATTTCTTTTTCCTACTGATGAAAGGTTGTGCCCAATGCTTACCTGAAGGTTTTGACTCATTCTGTCACAGGTCAGGAGAATTTTATCTCTCTTTTCATATTGTAAATAACAGCTTGATGTGAAAGTAGTAAGTGAAATGATTTATTGTAGCACAGTGTCTTATTAAAGATATTTTACAACATTTTAAACCTAACTGTTAATATGTTATGGGGGCACCAAAAACTGTACAGCAGGCTGCTTGACTAAAATAGATTAAAGCAAGCAGTTTCAGATGTTGAAGTAATCATATTCTGAAATCTGTCTTCTTTGCAAGCATTACAGAAGGCATTTGAAAATGTATGTGTAAAAACTTTTTTGAGACGTGATTAAAATACAACAGACATGTCCAGCACAGTAGAAAGGAAATATCTGGTGAAGTTTCAAGGCTAGAAATTTTTTCAAGTGAGATTATTATTATTTTAAATTTATTTGGAGGAACTACAAAACCAGCAGTTAATCTGTGCAGGTGGAATCAGTGTGAAATTTTTGGGGTTTAAGTCTCTGAAGAAAAATATTCTTGAAAGATGTTGCACTTTGAAGTGCAATCAACAATAATCCTCTTCTAAATTGAATATATTTACAATGATTTTAATTACAAGAATTTTATGAAAATAAGCTCTTTTTTTCTCTCCTATTTCTTTTGTGCTGCAATACTGCACATTTTACATAGCCTTATATAAAGACCACTGATATTAATAAACCTTTATTCTGGAGTTCAGTGTTCTTGAAATAGACCCAGGAACACGTTATAGGTCAGCTTGTGCGCTGCTCCATAAAAACACTTGTGCTGTTCTAATCCTTGGAAAAGAGAATTTTTGAAGGCAATATACTAACAGCCAGAGACATAAGCATTAAAGTGGTAAGAAAAGTGGTTAGAAGAACATGGGAACATTATATATATGTTGGGAGTTTTCTTGCACTCATTGCTTAAGCAAGTGTGAATTCCATCATTTCAGCTTATATTTAGCGATTCTGATTAGCTGTTTGATATTTCCAAATTATATAAAAATTAATAACAGGATAGTGTAAAAATATATCCTTAAAGTTTGTCATAAACAAATAGCTCAATTTGTTGCCATACTTAAATTACATGGTTCTAAAATGGTATGATACGCTTCGGCCAAAACAACCCCAAGCAGCACTACATGCAGGGGACAGAGTGGCTGGAGAGCAGCCAGGAGGAAAGGGACCTGGGGATACTGGTAGATAGTAGGCTGAAGATGAGCCAACAGTGTGCCCAGGTGGCCAAGAGAGCCAATGGCATCCTGGCCTGTATCAGGAACAGTGTGGCCAGTAGGACGAGGGAGGTTATTCTTCTCTTGTACTCAGCACTGGTCAAGCCACACCTTGAGTACTGTGTACAGCTCAATTCAAGAGAGATGTTGAGGTGATGGAATGTGTCCAGAGAAGGGCAACAAAACTGGTGAAGGGCCTGGACCACAAACCCTATGAGGAGAGGCTGAGGGAGCTGGGATTGTTTTAGTCTGGAGAAGAGGAGGCTCAGGGGTGACCTCATTGCTGTCTACAACTACCTGAGGGGAGATTGTAGCCAGGTGGGGGTTGGTCTCTTCTCCCAGTCAACCAGCAACAGAACAAGGGGACACAGTCTCAAGTTGTGTCGGGGGGAGATCTAGGCTGGATGTTAGGAGGAAGTTCTTCACAGAAAGAGTGATTTGCCATTGGAATGGGCTGCCCAGGATGGCAACAAAGTTGCCATCCTTGGAGGGGTTCAAGAGAAGACTGGATGAGGCACTTAGTGCCATGGTCTAGTTGTTTGGCTAGGTCTGGGTGACAGGTTGGGCTGAGTGATCTTGCAGGTCTCTTCCAACTTGGTTGATTCTGTGATTCTATAGTGTCTTAGATTTTTGTGAAAGCAGAAAGCATTGCTGCAGAAAGTCTTTTGCAGTCCTATTTAAAATATTTGGGATTTTGCTTTTTGTTAATTCCTACTACGTTAAAACTATTGTCATGTACAACTATATGCTCTTCCACTCAGAATAGTGGAGAAGCTAAAGAGAATATTTCATGTCCTTTAGGATTTGTGGGACCACAGCTGGAGATGTAGAATGTGTTGGAAATAAGTTGCCATGGAAGAGGGATTCAGAAAAGTGTGAAAAGGACCAGTTTATGCTTTTTCTGCTTGTCTAAAAGTACCATGTATAGTTCAGCATCTTTCAAGGAAATTCTGCTGTGGTTCCTCCTTGAATGCTACATCTGCACTTAGTATTGAAGAACAAAACAGAAGAACCAAAACCCGTATTTTCCTAGAGAAAATCCTGTTTTGATTAAAAGCTTGATTGAAAAGTTTTAATTATAAAATTGAAGAACTGCACATATGAATCTCATATAATTCACTGAAAAGATATATTTTCATTTAGAAATGCTTCTGTCACAGAAGTTATGGTGTGATTTCCTGCTATTACCACTTTCTCCTTCTGGTTGCATTCCCCAGTGAGACTCAGCTTTCAATGATTCACTAAAGATAGCAGCCCCAGGAGCGGGAGGCAATAGTGCAGTACAGGAAAAATGTATTCTAGCCAGGAAATCTGTCATATGGAGGATGGTAATAACAGAAAGCATGTGAACTACTTTTACTATCAGGCTGGAGTAAAAGCTGTCTCAGTTTTTCCATACAAAAATGTCTGTTTTCAAATTTTCAAATATTTTCATCACTTGATTTTCCACTGAAATGCAAACAGTTGTTATGAGGGGAGAAAAAAAATCCATCATCCACCTCTACTTAAACAAAATATCTGTGTTTGAATGTTTCTTCCATGAAGAAATGAAGTCCAAATATATAGCAGCTATTCTAAGCCAAACCTAATGATATATTTTAGAAGGAAAGAGAATGGTCTTTAGATAGTAAGTCACTGTCATCCAAATTCAAATCCACGTATTGCAAAGCAGAATATTAAGGCACATATTTCTGTAGGTGACTGAGAGATGATTTTTCTGTTTTAATTAGCTCTTCATATTGATGGCTGTGAGATTTAGAAGTCAGGAGCAGAAGTGTAATGTTTAACTTGCCAAACTGTACAACGGGTTTATAAACCAAACCCAAGGTGAAGAGCCTCTGAATGACCATATGACACCAGGATTTATGCCTATGTATAGCAACGCTGTGAAATACAAGCCTAATTTTGACTTTGCGTAACATCGATGAATACACAGTAAAACTATGTGGCAGTTAGAAGCAGTCTGTGGATATTCACTGAGGAGCTTTCCCTAAGCCTGATTTTACAAATCTCAGGAAAAAAGGTCATGGCAAAATTATTGGTGGGAAAGGATAGCCAAGGTACAAATTCGCTTTTGGGCTCAGAACATGAAATAGGTGTGTTATGGCCCAGCTTTCTCTGCTTTGATGGGAAGTACTCTGAGTTTCTACTACATTATCATTTCAGCACTTTACTTATATAACCCAAGTATCTGATTTGTTTGTTGATCTTCATGAAAGATGATAATAACAAAAAAAGAGTATTATAGTTTTTAAATTATGGAACATGATCATTAAATATGTGTCTACAAAGTTGAAGCAGCAAGCAGACAGAAAAGGACAGGTATATCTGTATCTGCTTTGGGTTTTTTATGTCTGAAGACTAGGTAACTTGCATCTTATCAAGGCCATTGTTAAAAATAGCAGGGAAGGAAATAATACATTTTGTATCCAATATTGCTTAAGCAGATGCCACCCTGAAAATTCTCTGTCAGAGGCAGCTCTAAGGATTTCTGAAAGTGCTGACAGGACACTAGAACACATCCAGTAAAATGCAAACCTACGCTGATAATTTTGATCTTGACTTATATTAATACCGTCATGAGCTGAGTGGATTTAATTTTTTTCCTTTCCCATTTCCTTCTGAAATATTAGGTTTGAGATTTTAAATTTCTTCATGTGCTTATTAGTAGCATAAAGTAGTGCTAGAAATATATTGTGATTGCTAGAGGTTGAGGCTAGATTCTCCATTAATACTTACGCAAGAAATTACCTCTGTCTTGAAGCCTTGGAGATTTTACTCACACTGAAATACAATATATGATTATGGAATCATAGAATGACTAAGGTTGGAAAAGACCTCTAAGATCATCAAGTCCAACCATCAGCCAAATATTACCGTGACCACTAAAGCTGAAGTGCAACATTTACACATTTTTTGAACACTTCCAGGGATGATGACTCCACCCTGAGCGGCTTGTTCCAATGCCTGGCCATTCCTTCAGTAAAGAAATTTTACTCAATATCCAACCTAAATCTCCTCTGGCATAACTTGAGGCCACTTCCTCTTATCCTATCACTAGTTACTTGAGAAAACAGACCGACTGCCTCCCCACTACAGCTACCTTTCAGGTAGTGGTAGAGAGCAATAAGGTATCCCATCAGCCTTCTCTTCTCTGGACTAAACAAAACCAGTTCCCTCTGCTGCTCCTTCTAACACTTGTTCTCTGAACCATTCACCATAGTTGTTGGCCTTCTCTGAACCTGTTCTGGCACCTCAATGGCTCTCTTACACTGTATGGCCAAAAACTGAACACAGTATTCAAGCTCCAACCTTGTCAGTGTTGAGTATAGGGGCACATTCCCTTCCTTACTCATGCTGGACACACTGGTTTTGATGCAGGCCAAGATGATGTTATGTTTCATGTTATCATAAGAATGACAGTCTAAGTACTGCTAGCATAGCTTTAATGATGTCCACTGCTGAATTCAGCACATGTTAGCAACCCGGGCACATGTCCAGGATTCTTGAAATGCTTCTAGAGGTTTTGCTGAAGCCTGTGCCACCATTAAAGTTATCTGGAGCTCGCGTTCCTGCCCACAAGTGGATAATTCAAATAAATATGGAGAATGCAAGAATAAATACTGACTCATCAGCATGATGACAGTGATCACAGAAAACCTGTTAACTAGATTTTCTCATTTTGGTAGAGATCTTGGCAGAAGACTATTTCAGGGAGGGACCTAGGAAGGATAATAATGCAGTGTGATTACATGCAGCTGTATTCATTATTCAGACAGTCTTTTTCTGGACTGTGACTCTCTGTGGGAGCCCTGTATACAACAATATGTATAAAGAAGAAAGATTACTAAACACTTATATAATTTAGTATGCAAAAACTAATCTATTTAACAGTGAAGTTTCAGATTATACCTAAAGCAAAATGCATTTTTCTATCTGTAAGAACATAAAGGAATCGGTTCTCTCAGTGTGACATATACTCTTGCATGGAGAACCAGAAGAAAACATACACAATGTTTTAAAACTTATTCTGGGCATACCATAGGAATAAATGTACATTGCATTGCCAGAAGAGAAATGTAATGATTAGCTGGTCCTCACCATTTCTGAGAAATGCAAATACAAATCTGATCTCATCAGCTACATCTCTGAACCAAACATGTTGTCACAATGTTTGATTTTTTCTTTCTCTATATTCAGTTTCCTGTGAAGCAGATTTATGCAGTTTGCTTATATATTTTGACCACTCTGGATACAAAGTAATTCCAGCTCAAAATACTTACAAATTTAGGCTGTCCTTTAGCAATGATCCATTGAAAGAATTACTCTTTCCGTATCATGAACGTTTATTCTCCTATTACTGTTTATCTGTGTTTTTCCCTAGAAATGGCTCAGCAGTGTATTGGAGATTTACCACATCTCCCATATGTACTGAAAAATAAATTTGGAGCAATGAAACTGGGCCTATCTTTCAACCAGAGCAGGTGTTGGCTCACTAGCACTTTTAAATTTAGTCCCTCCTGAGTATGAGAACAAACTGTTTCAGTGTAGCATGGTTCTAAAAGCACTGTTTACATCTGAGCTGGGAGATAAAACCAAGGGATTTTACAACTTTAAAATAAAGTTAATGGCTTTAAAAGGTTTCAGAATGATGTCTTCTAAGACAATACTCATATGTCAATGTCATGGTGAGGGGTAAATCATTGAGCACAGACAGTCATATTTCCTTCCTCTCTTCCGTCTACCCTCTGTCTTACCCAGTGGAAACTCCCTTCATTCAAAAAATGATGGATTCACATTTTGATCAGTTAATGCCTTACCACCAGAAAACACTGAAAGAATTTCCTGAGTGTATGTTCATTGTGAAACAAGCAAGGCTGGATTGTGGCTCAACATATTGGCTGCAGGTTACCCTTCCTAGGCAGACATCAGCCTGCTCTCTGATCTGACTGCATCCCATATGAGTTAGCAGTCTCAGTCTTGTATATTTCTCCTGGCAACCTTGGGCTGCAATGATTTAGTCAGACTAGTCTCCCACTGACAGGGCTCACTTGGGACCAAAACAATCAGCAGAGTTAAAAGTCTTACCAAAACAGCTTGAGGTGAAATGTTGCAAGGAATTGTCCTGTAAAAGCAGAATATACATCTCCAGAAATTGATTTAGGTCACACAATTTGCCCATATGTTTTTCACAACATACAGGCTAATCTTTGTGAGTGGAAATCTGATTAAGTAAGTAACCAATTGTGTCACATTAAGTTTTGATAAAGTTCCGGGTTGCCTGCCTCTCTGCAACAGCATCTGCTTTGGGGAAGGACAATGTAGTACCCAGCACAGGTATAAAAGCTGTTTTGCTGTTTCAAGGAGAAGCCATTGAGAGAAATTCGCCTCAGGTGAGAGAAGAGTGAGAACTGTAAGTGTGGTGGTAAAGTGATGTCTCATTTCAACCTCTGGTTTTAAAACCTTCAAAGAAATTTAATGAAGAAAATCTGCTGAAGAGTGACTTGGAGGATGAAATGGGTGTAAGACCCACCACTTATAGTTTCCAGGAGTGCCTTTCTCTCTCCATCCCCACTTCTGCATGTTTCTGCCATCCTCTTGAAAAGAAGAGTACTCACTCTCCTACAAAACAGAAGTGACATTTTAGTTACATCTCAGAAGGGCAAAAGCACACAGCTGGTCTGTAGGCTGAAAAGGTGCCTATAAAAGACAAAGCTGTGATGTGAGCTAAGCAATTTCATTTTTTTCTTGGTTCTTTCAAAACCAATTTTTTTTTCTAGGGACTTAAATGATTTTATAGTATTGTTTAGATACTCTCCAAACTGTGTTCTGCATTATTATACTACACTGCAATGTAATACTATGAAATTATTTTATGCTATATAGCATATAGTATGATCACAGTATCACAGTATTACCTAGGTTGGAAGAGACCTCATAGATCATCAAGTCCAACCCGTTACCACAGAGCTCATGGCTAGACCATGGCACCAAGATAGCCCTGAATTCCACATATTCAGTAGTCTTAATTTTAAATTTCACCAGTTCATGTCCTTTCCTGACTACAGGAAGAAAGATGATGGCGTCTCCTTAGACAGTGAGATGCTAGGTGTTAGCAGAGTATGAATGTCAACACGGAAAGTAAGAAAAGCTCTTGCTTCTGTAATAGATGTGATTTAAACCTCCAGCATGTGCAAGCTCCTGCGTAGCTTGAACATGGCTTCGATTTTGCTTTACAGACAGCTATAACATTCTCATTTTAAACATTGATACAAAGTATCAAAGTGATGAATAAAAGTAATATGAATGGTGCAAAATGTCAAAACCAAATACATGGACAGAAAAATGTATTGTTTTCATACTGAGCAGTAATACAGACAGATATACAATTAGATAATAATTCTCTACAGAATGAAGAGTAGTACTTTCAGGCAGACTGAAAGGTTCAGTGTTGGAATAGTTCCTTATGATAAATGGATTAACATGAAGAAGGCTAGCAGAATGGAGCCCATGATCAAATTAGACAATGCTAGACTTAATAATGTCTGAATAACCTTTGAACACATGTGCATTCTTCTCCTTTATGGATATTTAAAGGAAGTCTGTAGTTTAATACTGTAATTACAGCATGTAAATAATTTGCTTTCAAATGAAATTACTCAATCCTCAAACTTATTTTTATACATCTGATTTTAGAGGCTGACCTGGTTTTGTCACATAGTTACCTTTAAGTCTAATTAAAATATAATGACTGCTTATATTTAATAAAATAATAACTTTAGAAATACTTTTTCTCTTGAAGTATTTTATAGCTTTTTATTTTTAATGGCAAGCTCTTATGTACTAGAATAGAAACAAGCAATACTTCTGAAAGGAATACAAATGTGACTGCCTTTGAATTGTGTAAATAAATCTATTTCTCTAATAGTTTTCCCAACATGCAAATGCAAATTATTTATGCCAGAACAGATTACAAAGCAAAACAATGATTTCTGGTTTGTTTGGGGTTTTATTGCTTGTTGCCTTTTTTTTTTGGTTGGTTGGTTGGTTTTTAATTGTGAACACATTTAACATCAGAAGATTTTGGAAGGAATTTTAAAAAATGATTAAAGAAAGATTCAGGATATAGTTTCTTCTTAGCATAAAATCTAAGATTGTAATTTTTATATGTAGCAAGTTTTCTTCATGTCTTAAAAACAGGAATATGGCAACAATTCTTTATTTGAGAAATGATAATTGATAGTTCTAATTAAGAATTAACACGCTGAATACACTGTAGCACTAAATATTTAAATGTAGAGGTAAAGACTTTGATGATAGGTACTATATCAGTTTAGCTCAATCAATGTATTGATTGATTTTTGGCTTGCATAAATGTCATTTTGAGGCATCTATCTCAGGACTACTATCCCAGAAACCTAATTGTACAAGTTTAACTTGGCTGGTGAGAGAGCAGAACCCGTATCTTGTGACACATTCACCTGAGTGTAAGCCAAGCACCCAAATTTCAGAGAGATCTAAAAAATAAAGAGATTTAAACATTGGCAACAAAGAAGAGATATATATTGTCTTGAGTTACTTGTGACTACATCTCTGCTTTGTCCCAAAAGGCCAATGAGCCAGAACACCCTGGTCTACTGGACGGTGTCCCTACCCATGGCAGGAGGGTTGGAACTAGATGATCATTAAGGTCCCTTCCAACCCAAACCATTCTGTGATTCTATATCAGCACCCTTTAGCATTTTTATATCTACCAAAACAAGACTTTCAGAGAATGCATTTTTATTTTAGAATAAACTGATACAGTTGAAAAAACAAACAAGATTTTTTTTTTTTTGCCTAGACCTTCTTCTTTGGTTTTGAAGTAATAATTGAAGTGGTAATTATATCAGTGAGGTATATCTTTTGTTTAGAACAGATGCACTGCAATCAGACTTCCCCTGTACTCAGCACTGGTCAGGCCACACCTTGAGTACTGTGTCCAGTTCAATTCAAGAGAGATGTTGAGATACTGGAATGCATCCAGAGAAGGGCGAGGAAGCTGGTGAGAGGCCTGGAACACAATCTCCATGAGGAGAGGCTGAGAGAGCTGGGGTTGTTTAGCCTGGAGAAGAAGTGACCTTATTGCTGTCTACAACTACTTGAAGGGAGGCTGTAGCCAGGTGGGGGTCAGTCTCTTCTCCCAGTCAACCAGCAACAGAACAAGGGGACACAGTCTCAAGATGTGCTGGGAGAGGTGTAGGCTGGATGTTAGGAGGAAGTTCTTCCCAGACAGAGTGATTTGCCATTGGAATGGGCTGCCCAGGGAAGTGGTGGAGTAGCCATCCCTGGAGGTGTTCAAGAAAAGACTGGATGAGGCACTTAGTGCCATGGTCTAGTAGTTGATTGGCTAGGGCTGGGTGGTAGGTTAGACTGGATGATCTTGAAGGTTCTTTCTGACTTGGTTGATTCTATGATTCTATGATTTTATGTCTTCATATAACTTATTTTGACAAATTGGTAGCTAAAATGCCTAAAATATACCCTAGATTTATTCAAGTAAGGTCTACTTCAAGATCAAAGACTTTAGTTTGTAGCCGCCTGTGAGAAGAGCTGCTTTCACTCATAGGAGCCTGTAAAACTTAACAGTACTGGTTTCAGTCCAGCATTAAAATCATGTCTTCTGAGATTAATTTATTCTGATTCTAAATCTTTCAGTCCTTTGCATCTGTAGGATTTGCTTTTATCTAGAGGCAAAATAGACGAAAAGGAAATGGGGGAATAAAATTAGCCGTATAATATATGTCATAAGAGAGGGAGTATAGTGAAGATCTCTTCTGCCGCATGAAATAGTAGTATCAGAAATGGGCAAATAAAAAAATGGTCCTGCAGCAAGCCAGGCTCCTTAAAAACAGGAAGGGTCAGAGAAGTAAATAGGAATTCTTGCAAAGCACCATACATTGAGCTGTCAATATTGCGTAAAATATGGGTACTTATTTTACATCCAAAGAAAAAACAGACATTGATGTTCTATTTACTGAAGGGATGCTGCTGCATTATAAATTGATCACAATATTTGAACTTTCCTCAGGTCTAGCTGTAAAAGTCTTGAATAATCTCATTAGCAGCATTGATCTAGAGTTATACCACTGAAGTAATAGTCAGTCTACTAAAATACAAACAGGAAGTCCATCAAGCTCAATGTAAGTCCAATAGATCTATTTTCCTAATTTCTTTCACTTGTCCAATTGCTTTTGGCTGTGTTGTTGCAGAGAGAGAAAGAGGAAAGATACTCACTTTGAAACAACCATGATCTGGTACTGGTCTACTGTGGCAAGACATGGGAGCAGTGAGTCCCCACAACTTGTGCATACCCAGGTGTTTCTTCTGTTAAAGGAAATGTATGGAGAGGAGAAACATTCTGTCATCAGAACTCAGGATTATGCAACAATGCTGATCTCTTCTTTGCCATCACACACTGATATTGCAGGCTGGGTGATGCCTATGTTGACAAAGCATGAAGCTAAGGACTAGAATAGATAAAATGAGAGAGAGATGACTGTAAACCAGCTCGGAACAGAAACAGAAGAATGCCTTTGAGATTTTACTATTTTCACACTTTGGATTTCAGTAGAAAATATTCCACAAAGATTAAAAACGAGCAGAGATCCTAAAGTTTGTTGATTTTGCTTGACTCCTTTGAGGGGGCTGGAGAGAAGAAAGAGACCATGATATCCTGGAATTGCTGAGATAGGAAAAAGCTAAAAACCTTTTGTGCCAGTTACTGTATACAGAGAAAAAAATGCACTGTAAGCTACTGACAAGCTTGTGAATCTATGCCTTGTCATGAAGCACTTGTATTTCAAAGAATAAAAATCAGAGCACAGCAAGAACACCAATATTCAGAGTGCTTCAGCAAAGAAACACTTTGTTAAATGTATTAAAGGCTGATAGGCAGCAATGACGGATTGCCAGGAAAAGCATCGGTTTCACATTGAGGAATTTGGGAAAATTAATATAAACTGAGAATTTGAAAACACCTCTTCCTTGGTCTGAAATCATTCTGTACAACACAAAGCAGCTTCCAAATGGGTGAAAAGCTTTGATTTGCATTGCCAGGTATAACAGAAAAATAAAGATGGGATGTAGCTGAATCTTCTGGAAGGAGATGCTGAAAATCTTCCTGTCCATGTTCCTAAGGATCTTTCTTCTCTATTAGCAGTTTGAAGAAGGCAACGTTCACCCTGAATCATTGAATGGTGGGAGCCAACCATTATGAAAGATTCAGACAGGGACAGGAATTTTGGAAGTTTAATTTGAACTGAGAAATTTTAAGTGATAATAAAATCATTCATTAACAGAAAGTAGGGACTCCTATTTTTTTCCATGAAAATTTTCTTTCATAAGACATGATGACTTTTTTGGTCTTGTTCCAGTGCAGATAAGAAAGAAAGAAAGCAAACAAACAAAAAACAACCCTGAGTAATTCAGAGTCATTCTCCCTTAGTTAAATTTATATTGGTCCAAAACCCAGCAAATCATCAGCTTAGGAGAAGTAACATTCTTATTCAAGAAATCTCTGTAATACCAAGAAATATGGCAGCTGTTTTACTACTGACACTCTCACTCCTTATTTCATTCTTTGTATTGTGGTGAATTTTTCAGGTTTTAGAAGTAAATTTAATTTTAAAAGCATCTGAACAACAACAACTGCAAAACTATCTGCATTGCAGCCTAAAAAGATTTGTAAGTCCAGAGAAATATAATTTTAAAAATAATTTTATTTTACAGTCCATTATAAATACTTTTGTCTTTTCTACACCTTCTCACCTGCCCCCACACACTTTGGAAATCACCCAGACTAGACTCAAGATGGCTCTGGAAATTTGAATGAAGCTTATATTTACAGCTTAGCAGAATATACAAGCAGATATTTACAGCCTATACAGTTACATACAGAAATATAGAAGGTAAAAAGTAATACAGAAACACAACTCCCCTCCCAGAAACCTGAGTCCCCCAGGAGGGGCTCCCAACCGCCCTTCCACCTTCTCCCACTCCCCTACCTTACCCCAGACGTTGCTTTGTGCCCCAGGAAGAATGGAGGTTCAGCCAGGGGGATTAGGAAGCAAAGTGGATTAATAACAGAGATGGAGGGTGAAGTTAGAGAGAAAATGTCCAGAGCTCAGGCAGTGCCCAAAGTGCGAACATCTTATCTATGTTTATACCCTTGTTCTTATACATCTCAACAAGCCTACGAGTGAAGTAGACATCACCATTGTTTGTCTTTCACAGCCTGTAATCTAGTTCTTCTCACCAAAACATTCTAGCTATCTTCAAACTAGCGTAGTGCTGTTGCTTTTTGCATTCTTCAAGTCTAATTTAAAACTGATACCTTAGAAGTTATAACTCAGGCTGATTGTGGTGGTTTGGGTGTCCCCCACCCCCCCACACTTTTAGAAATCAACCAGACTAGACTCAGCTGGCTCTGGAAATATGAATGAAGCTTATATTTACAGCTGGCACAATATACAAGCAGATATTTACAGTATATACAGTTATAGACAGAAATATACAAGGTAAAAGGTAACACAGAAACACAACTCCCCTCCCAGAAACCTGAGTCCCCAGAAGGGGCTCTCAACCACGTCCTCACCTACCGCTACCCCTCTCAACCTTACCCCAGTCCCAAGGAAGAATGGAGGTTTGGCCAGGGGGGTTTAGAAAAGCAAGGTGAATCAGCCAAAGCAAATGGAGGGTGAGGTTAGAGAGTGAGATGGAGTTCAGCCAGCAGCCCAGAGCTCCCCAGCAGGCGAAGTGCCGAGAGCAAAGTCAAGAGTGAAGTGACTTTATCTATGTTTTGCTTTTTATTCTAATATATCTCAGCCAGACTATGAAGGAAGTAGACATCACCATTGTTTTTCATTTCACAGCCTATGATCTAGTTCTTCTGACCAAAACATTCTAGCTAGCTTCAAACTAGCACACTGATTCTAGAGAGTACAGGAGAGTTTTGCACAATATATATATTTTATTTTCAAAAAATTCAATTTTTTTTTTCTTAACAGTGCAGCGTGAAAGTTCTAGTTCTATTTATTGTTGTAATCTATATGAATACCAGCTACTAAGCCAGCATAAAATTTAGGGAGAAGATTTCAGATTTTCTATCAGCAAATTACAAATTTGAACGGTATTTAAAAATTCTAAATAAGTGTTAGTTTTTCTCATTGTTTTAGCCAAAGGAAAAATACATATATACTATTTTAGAGTATAAGAATTCCAGATTTTCACTTCAAAATGGCACGTTATTTTAAAAGTTTACTTTTATGTAGTTAGAAAATGCAATGTAAAATATCCTAACCTACAAATTAACTTGTAAGTTTTGTTTCTTACTGGAAAAAAACCACTCTGTTTCCGTGAGGAATACCAAAAATGTTGCCAATGACTTTGGACACCATTTATATGAAGATACCTCTTGGTATGTGTCTGTGCATTACAGTCTTCTGATGGACAAAGCACATTCTATTTTTCCTAATTCATTTATTAAGCTGTTAGGTTAACCACTTAGGCAGAGTGCCAGTTAACAGTTAGAAATGATAGATCTTTGCTAGGTATACCATTTACAGGCTAAATAAAAATCTCAAATTCTGACATAAAAATGTCCACTGAGACACAGTCAAAGTGGAAAGAAAACCATTGCCAGGCAAAGAGTTCTTCAGCTTAAATTAAACAGAAGAACCATGTCCTGTTTTCATTATTTTGCAAGGGGTAATTGCACTAAGGTCAATGGCACTTGTTAAAATGTAGCTGTTAAAATGATCTAGAAATTAAAAACTGCTTTTTAACAATATAGAGATAGGACAGAGATCCAATGTTGTTGTGGAGGGGTTTGAATTTGAGTTTGGGTGAGATCTGAGGCCGATTTGAAGGTTATTAAATACTTTATTAATATATACAAAGAGAATTTCCCCCAAACTTATGTACAGTTAACCCACACAAATTCTTTGTACACGGTTAGTGAAATTCCTTTACAGAATGTCTATTTACAGCCGGATTAAGCAACTTAGAAGAGGTTTGGAAATATTCTGGTCAGAGAGTCTGGTGACATAAAGTGCCACTGGTAGAGTTAATAAAATTTCTTAGCAACTTGAATCAAGAGAGTCTGAATGCTCACTAATTGGAAGGTTCAGTATCTGTGGTCCCAAAACATATATATAGTGAAAGCCACGTAGTTGATTCTCATGGAGCTAACAGTTCGATTCGAATTTGGGGCGCGCTGTCTGAGCGAATTCCACGGACACAATTGGCCTGATGCGGTAGGCAAAGGGGTCACATCGAGCAAACAAAGGTACTGGCCCCGGGCAGCAGGCAGACAGGGAGGTGAATGGAGAGGTTGGCAAGAGCCTCTTGTTTACCTGAATTGAACTATTTATCAGATATGAGCCACGATTGATGGTCTGTTGGCCACAATACTGTCCAATAGGCTTCTGGCAGCAGGCCAAAACACACCAAATTAGGAAGGGTCCACAGGTCTGGTACCCCCAAATATGGGGAGAGCATGAGTGAACCATACACTAAGCGCGTGGGCTTATGCAGCCTGTTTACAAGCATGTTATACAACCTGTTTGCAACCTGGACCTTAGGCAGGCCAGACCCTGGGGCACCAGGCCTATTGTGCCCCTAATATCCGTTTAATGTGTTTGCCTCTGATTTGGGCAGAAAAACAAGTTTGGGTAGGAAAGCATGTCCAGGCAAGGCAAGGCCCATGCAAGCCTATTTGGGCCTGTGCAAGCCTCCACTACAAATGTGACATGTTGGCAGTCTGATTATGCCAGTCCAGAAGTGCAGTGGTCTGTTTGAAGACTGGGGCCTGCTAGCAGTGGAACAGCTGAAAAACTCTTCTCAGGTGCCCTCGCCACCTCACCTGTGCAGCTCAGCTCTTGTGAAATGGCTCCTTAAATGCCACAGTTTGGAGGGCGATGCTTCAAAATGTATGCTGTTTAGCTTTAAAAATGGACTGTAAATTTCCACAACAGAAGAACAGTTTCAATAACAATTCAACTGTCTTTGCTAGGGTCAGAATAGGTCAGGTTACAGACCCAGAGTCATCCTTGCTGTGTGTCAGAACTATTCTCAAGTATCTCATGAGTTAGGGACTTGACATTTTGCACTGCTATTTTTATACATAGCATATTGCTGACTTTCTTCTAATCTTCAGAAAGTGTGTGCACGGCTCTGGATCATGTGCAGTATACAGTAACATGAGAAATTGTGTTCATTAGGAGATTTGGCACACATCGAGGCGGCTTTGAAGTCTAGTTCTGTAACAAATCTTTCATAAAGTCTTTTGTTCAGATGTAGATTACTTAATAGTGGTCCTTTCCTTGTGATAGAGATAGGCAGTATTCCAGTTTGGATGGTGTCTTACCCTAAAGAAGATATTTAAGCAACAAATACTGTTAGCTGCATGTCACAGAGTTTTCAGACATGTAAGGAAAAACAATCAAACCAAACAACCAAAAAAACCCCCAAACCCAAAGCATTTCAAGGGAAATAGGCACAATTGTCAGAACTTGGGAATGTAAAAAGTAAACATCACATGGAGAAAATAAAACCTTGTAATTTGTTGTCTCAGCTATTAATATCTTATTCCAAGTGTCTACTGAGAAGATGTGTGTTGTCCACTGGGACAGACTTTCTGAGCAGTTAATTACCCTGTAGAAATGGCCCTTGCTAACCATATCAGTGTAGTGAACCTATGCAGCTCTACAAAGTTAGAAACAGTGTGTGTGTGGGGGGGGGTGGGGAGGAACCAACTGAATCTAATTTGATATAAAATTCTAGTTCATTAAGCCTGAAATGTTTACTTTCTAACATGTGCCAGGTTGGAATTATTTCTGTCTGGATGCTTGATTAACTACACTATAAAAAAGTTTGTGTTTTCAGTGTTCCTAAATCTGTGTTCAGCAATTTGGGCCATTTTCTTTGGACATGAAAATGAATTGCTTTAAGACCTTGGAAACTTTGTGTTCCTAAGACTACAACAGTCTGCCTGACAGAAAGAAAGCATTTGTGACACTGTCATAACTATGTCATACTGTCATAACTACGGATTATTACTGACAGTTCTAGAACACTGAAGCATCAAGTTGCTCAGCTGAAAATTATGTCTGAGTGAGGTAGGGCCTGAGCTCTAGCCTCATGTAAGGTCAGAGCATTCAAAGCCCTAGGCATCCTAGAATTCCTTCGAATTTGCTTTCCCAAGGAAAATGACACTTTATTCCTTTTTTTGTTTGTTTGTTTGTTTGTTTGTTTGTTTTTCACTTTCGGTGCTGCTGTTGTCAGCTGTTATAGGTGTTCAGTGGATGTGGGCTGTGCAACAAGCTGTGCAGTAGGAATGGATGCAAAGGTATGTGCTTGATGGAACTTGTGCCATTCTTTTTCTACCTAATAAAATGAGGCAACACCAAAAATAAGGTAACACCTTCCATGATAGCAATCCTTGACCTCTTTACCTGGTGCTACTTTTCATAACAAAAATACCTGTGAAAGGACACAGTTAGCTGCTATTTCACATAGCATGCCATGCTTCTCTCTCATTACAAAGCGTTCCTATCGCTCGGATGAGGGACTGACACACTCTTCAGGTAACACAACTTGTAGAATGTTAAAGATGACAGTTCTGGATGCAAAACCTCGACCCCTGGTTGAACTGAGTGGTTTTGGATCATTGAAAGCATTCGTTTGACTGATACATTTAAGAAGAAACATCCTAACAAGCTGAACTCTGCCATGGGATGTTCGTAATCTGTCTCAGATTCAAATTTAAATCTGTCTCAGCATTAAACAATACTTCCAGATCTTCACGTGCTTGGTATCTTCTGTAATGCCTTTGTAATATAACAACTTAGATTGAAGATAAAATAAATAAAGGCAGTAAGTTTTGGTTACGCTGTGCTAGATTGAAATACCAAAGCACAAGCCCGAAATTTATGAAAGTCTTCCTGACCACAGAGAATCTTACTTGGTGGATTAGATATGGCATAAAGAAAAGCAAAGAACTTTTGCATATTACTGAGCCTGATGAGCCATATTTGGTTTGCAGGCTGACTGACACATGAATTCTCATGTCTCCAGCTTCCTTGTCAGGAAGCCTGTGGGTGCATGGTTCTCATTTGAGCCCACTTTTAAAGGGGAGAAAACACCCACTCTAACAAATATTTTGGATATTTTGAGGTAATGTTTTAATGCACTGAGCAATTATGTTGACACCACATGAAGAAAGAAACTGAGTAACCCTTCCTTGCTAGGTTACCACATACCTAGCAGCCACCCACACCTTTACTGATGCATGGGATAAGAAATTTTAATGTGTCTGTAAAATAACGTTGCTATCTCACTTTTTCACTACTGTCTTTTCTTGCTTAACTACCTCTTGTTAGGAAGTTGGCAAGGGGGGGAAGTCTCAAACACCTAGAATAGGCAAATTAAATTAGAGGAAATGGCTCATTTAAACAGAAAAACAATAAAGCAAAAGTGAAAAAAAAAAAGTGCCACAAAGATCCTGTGAAATGCACGATTGTATCTGGAAAGATAGATAATTAGGTTGTATGAGACATTATTTTTTGAACATCTGAAGTGTAGGTGGACTTGAGGAAACAAAGCATTAAAGCTCAATTTTACATTCATTTTGTTGTCTTTGCACACTTGTCTCTGTTTCCTGTGGTGCCAGCCATCTGTCCAAGCCCATGTGCTTGATAGGACATGCAATGGTATACCACAAGGACCCTGAGTACCATTATGTTTAGTCCAATCTCAGACTTTGAGTTCTGCACATAATTCTCTTTTACCTGTGTCTTGTGCCTGGGTGTGAATTCAAGTCAAATACTAAACACTGAGGCTCGCTATGCTTCTGTGATGGTTTGGGTATCCCTCGCCCCCCCCCCCGCCCCCCCCACTTTAGAAATCACCCAGACTAGATTCAGCC
>WAAF01016162.1:0-15608 GCA_013400475.1 Tricholaema leucomelas | reverse complement strand
AAACATTCTAGCTAGCTTCAAACTAGCACAGCTTGAAGCAATTGCAATCTCTTATATTTCAATTAAAGAACAAAATACCAATCATTTATGTATATAATAACTTTTTTTTTTTTTTAAGTATGTGTTAAGAGGACTCATGGGCCATTTTGGAGACTGCTGACTGTTGGTATAGTAGAGAACTTTTTGTTTGAAAAGAATTAGGTAGAGGCTGTACTGCACAAACCGGAATAGTCTGCATGGCAAAATGTCTTAGAAAGATTTTGTAGTTAGTTACAAATAATTAATTTATGGTAATAATATCCTCACTCCCACCTCAAGTGACTTATCCCTAACCTGCATAACATTCAGTGTGGATTGAATCCTGTTTTATCAGCTCAAAATGATTTGGAAATGAATCACAAAGGAAACCTTTTGCAACTGCATTTGTATTTATTTTGCTTATTTTTAACAGTCATCATTTTCACAGGGACATGGCTGGATCTCGCTGATCTCCAAATAGATAAAAAGAGTACACATTAGAGATTGTGAGTGTCTGATTCTGCTGCACATGTTCTATATGACCTTGGGCAAGTGATTGCGCTTTAGATTAGAAGAGCTTCTTTACACCTTTTCAAAATTGAGTGTGTCTGCATCTATTTCATTGATTCTCTGTTGTTAAAAAAATTCAACCTAGAATTCCCAGAAGAAATCAGTCTGGCTGTGTATAACATCAGTCATAACATTTCACCACATTTTCATTTGAATGTGACTTTTAATAATGAGTGTTGCCTTCATAATTTTTAAAGTTCAGTGTCAAGAATCTACACTTACAGATATTGTAAATTTTCTTAGTGTGTGATTAGGATGAAAGCTGTAAAATACGTCTGTATTGTAGCTTTAATTTGTCTAATCCAGCTTTCAGCATCAATTTGGAAGTCGGATTGAAGTACCTGTTGTCCATGTAAGTACTTAAGGGAAGTCATTATCGCTGTAGATTTTTTGATAAACTATATAGCTTCAACTCCCATGATACCTTTACAAGGCAGAATTTCTGATTCTCAGTTTCCAGGCTAGCAATAAACCCTCATACATTGTGACCAGCATATGTGGATGTGGTGACAGTCACAGCTCTGTCAATACAAAGGAAATGTAGCCATGGAAATCCTACTTGGCACTATATATTGGATTTACAGATATTCCGTCAGAAGTTCAGCTGTTGTCCTCCATCGCTCCACAGTAGTCTCCAGGAGCATTGACAACCAACAGAAGTTCTCCTGTGCTCTCAACAACACCTCTTTTCCAGATATTTAACTTCCACTGACAGGATGAAAAAGCATTTTGTCTGCTTCCATTCAGTAGACAAAGCAATTAATTTGTTCAGCCCTGGGGAACTTGCTCTCTCTTTTCATACTCATCACTTTCAAAAAATATGTGTGATCAATAGACTTTATCAGTGATTTTGCTTTATTGTGAGTTATTGAAGACAAATGCATATTTAATAAAGCTGAGAACTGACTCCTGCAGATCCTTCTGCTCTCCCAGAAACACAGTGGATTATTTTCTAATTATCTTTACGATCTGTCATGGCTATTTTTAATGCATGCATTTGGTGCATCATGTTAATTTCAGATAATTTTAGTTCTTAATCAAAATGTCAAGCAATACCGAGTCACAAACATTACAGAAGTGGAGGTATGCTACACCAGCATCCATTACTTTCATTAACCTAACTGGGATCATTAAAAGAGTGAACTACTTGGAAACCATCTAGTAGTTTTCCATTAAACGTTAATCATTCTCTTAATTATTCATTAACAGAGTTTCAGTCATTCCCATATTTACTGATGCTGATCAGATTGGTCTATTTTTAATTACTTTGTTTGAGGAACTAATGTGAGTGTTACATCAGCCTGTTTTAGTCTTCAGTGATGTTCGGGACACTTCAAGAATTAATGGAAATCAGCATTCAGTAATTAGATAATTTTTAGATAGCTTTTTGAAAAAATCATAGGTGGAAGTTTAAAATGTCTTTAATAATTGGTATCTTACCTTGCATTTCAGTATAGTTGGCATTTTTTAGAAGAATTATGGAAATATGTATTTTTTAAAATTATTTTTCAATGAAAATTACAGGGAAAGTTATTCCTCCTTTCCAGAGAGAATAAAAAAAATAGAAAGGAAGTAGAAACAAATTTTCCTTTAGACAATAGAGGACAAGAAATAATATTGTCTTATTATATAAATAATATAACTGATGTCAGTGGAGCTACCCTGCAAGTAAAGATGTAAGGAGCGGATTGTTGTGGGTTTGAGCTGAACTCTAAATTCTCCTCAAGGCATCATTCTAGTGCTGAGCTTTGCAGTGCTGTAGCTGAGTGTTGATAACACACCAGTGTTTTGGCTACTGCAGAACCCAGCACCCAGGGTACGCTTTTCCAACATTTCCCCACCACAAGAGTACACTGAGGGGACACAGCCAAGCCATCTGACCCAGACTGGCCAAAGGGATATTCCATGCCACATAACATCATCTCAAATATAAGAATGAAGTGAAAGGGAGAAGTCTGGGGATTTTTCCATGGTGTCTGTTCTCCAGAGGAACCACCAAGTGTAGAGAGTCCTGCTTCCCAAGACTGAACATCTTCCTTGCTGCTGGGACAAAGAAACTAGTATCTCTCTGCTTTTGCTTTCCGTGAAGTCTATCGCTTTGCTAATTATTATTATTATTTAATTGCTTGTATCTTATTACTGGCTTTTGTTATATTTTCCCCTCTCTTCTGTTCCATTTAAGAAGGGGAGTGGTAGAGCAGCTTTGGTGGGCATTTGGCCCTAGCTGCAGCATGAATGTAATGACGGAATTGCAGTATTCTGAAGAAAAGAGTCATGCTGAGATTGTTGCGGAGGGTTATTCTGCCGCCTACGCCAATTGTGGCGGAGGGGAGAAATTAATTGGTGTGAGATGATATTTATAAAAATACATAATTTAATAACTTCAATACTCTGAACTCTTGCCACCCCCAACCACTGAATTTAATATTTATTCTTACACGGTTATGAAATACATTCTAGGAATAGTATCAACAGTAACTTGTTAATAACTAGCAAACGTTCAAACTATAAACAGAGAGAGGACTTTCCCTGTGGCAAATACCACTTTGGGTCAATATGCTGCTTGCCCAGCAGGTGGGGATGACAGCTCTTTCTGCTCTATGGCAGGAGGCAATAGAAATTACAGAGGCATTAAAGCATTTACTTACAAACTCTTATTAATTATCAGTCACCCTCCGGGGCTATGTCACAGCCTATTACTAGTGTCCAAACTTCAGGGGAGTCTGCCCATGGACTTTGAGGCTGGAATCCTCCCAGCTTCAGGGGAAAGGAGAATCTTCCTGGCTTCTGGGGAAAGGAGAGTCTTTGACCTTGTTCTCCTGGTGAAGGATGCAATCTCTGCCCTTGTCTCCTGGCTTCTTCTGGACACTCTGTCCAGGAATTTTCAGGCAGGACCTCAGGTGCAGGAGGAGGACGATGCCGTGCAGTGTCAGCACAGTCTCACACTTCCTACAGAGGCCGATCATGTGCAGACAAGTGGGTTTGCTTCCTGGTAACTCGGCAGCAGTGGTGCTTACCAGGCAATGATAAGGTAGTGGGCGTGCAATAGTGTACACGGCTGCACAGGAGTCTGAGCTCCGTAGGTAAAGGCAGGCAATACAGGATCTAATCCTGGTAACTCACCACAGTGGCATGCAGGTGTGCACAGCTGGCTGGGAGACTGAGCTCCATAAAGGCAGGCACACTGCAGGTGGGCACGCAGGCAGGCATAAACAAAAAGCAGTGCTGGTGAGTCTAAGCAAGCACGCGAGCAAGTGCGTGAGCAAGCCAAGGGAGCCTGAGCACTTCGTTTACCTGTGTGCCTCTATTTATCAAATGTGGGCTGAGATGAATGGCCCTTTGGACACCAAAATGACCAATCAGGTTATGGCAGTCACCCAAACATACCATAGAAGGCAAAAGCCACAGGCCTGGACCTTCCAAATATGGGAATCACACAGACCTTACACTAGGCAGGCACAAGCTGGGCGTGTGGGCGCTTACACAACCACCTTACACAATCAGAGGTCCTGGGCAGGCCAGACTTTATGGCACCGGGTTTGTTATGCCCCTTTTATCCATTTAATGTGTTTACCTCCGGTGCAGGCAGAAAAACATGTCCAGGCAAGGCGAGACATAAATAAGCCTATTTTCAGGCCTATGGCACCCTCCACAACAGAGATGAAGATTTGGGTTCATGCAGCGTACCTTCAGCTGTGTAAAATTTAGGCTTCTAAATTAGCCATTTATGCCTCCTTTATAATGGCTGGGATGACATAAGCTGGAGCACAATTCATCCCAGAGATGCTGAACAGCTGAGGATAGCTCAGCTGTCTTTTTGTGGGTGCCCACTTCTCCACACAATCCGGGGGAATTCTATTAGACTAAATGACTAACACTTATCTATCTAAGGACAGGTGAGATGAGTTTCTTCCAGCATGACTGATCTGTAGTGGAAAAAATCCCATACCACTTCTCCCTGTTTGTACAAAAATGCAGTCTTTACAGAATTCTTTCCAACTGAGATCAGAATTTCCTGAAATAGAAGAAAATTTGCATTTCAGACTTAGAGGGGGGTTCATTGTCTTTTCATAGAAGGCAACCCTCAGAGAAATGCCAATTATTGTACAGTGCTTCTCTCTAATTGCAACAAATTATTTCTCCTAAATAAAATATAGTACATAAATTTATAACCATTGCATGACTGTTTGATTGTATGACTGTATGTAAGCCTTCCAATTAAAAGAAAAGCAGTACTCATTTGAAATTATTAACTGACTTTATTAGGTAGATTTATCTTGTGTCAGATGCAAAAATTTCCAGTTTAGGTTTCAGTCTGAATGTGTTCAGTCAGAGAGAAACCATTGTTCAGAAAAAAAGCCCCTATCTTTGAAAAGCAGAGTCTTGACTCCATTTCTTGCGTGTTCTATGTCAAAAACTTCCCAGGCTGACTCACTTTCTTCCTCCTCTCATCAGACCGAACACACTGTCTAGCACTCTGAGACAGGAGAAAAGAGCAAGACTGTGCTCAATTCACACCTGGTAAAGAGGTGAAGGGAGGTGATATTCTTGATTAACCACTACAGTCTCAGGGCTGCTATTAACAATATAGAGCACTTGTGGAGAGGAGCTGAGTACCCCTTTTTGCCTCTCATTGATGCACATATTCGGAATGATATGATGAGTTACTATTATTGTTCAGTAACAAAAAGTGTATTTTTCCTCAGCCAAATGTTAGCTGCTGAACAAAACCAACGAACCAAAATAACAAAAAACCTAACAAAAAAAAAAAAACAAAAAACCAACACAACCCCACCCAAACCAATCAACCAAACAAAACAATAAAAAAAAAAAAAAGAGTCTTTCTGCCAGTGAAGAAACTGTGGGCCTCTAAATACTTCAGTGTTATTAAAAATCTTAGACTTCAGCAAATGATTGACAATATTTCAACAACAGGGAAATGGTGACTGAGAACTCCTCTGTGAAAACCGATGGTACTTGACACTTGGCTCCATTAGAAGACCAGGTCATCTAGATTAAAGGAATAGAAGAGAATATGCTTGTGCTAAAATGCTGACTACATAATTTTGAAAATATAATGTTACCTGGAGATCAGGCTGCGTTGTGCATTCATTTCCTAGAGGACTGCAGAGCCAGTTAAGGTGACACGGTGAAAATGGCAGTCACGATAGCCCTGAAAGAGGTGCAGCAGTTTGGAGAAAGCCTTTTCTGAACTCATCCTTCACTCTGCTGCATGCAGAGGATTTATATCTTTTTTGTAAAGGAAATTGCATGCACATACAAATACACATACATAAATATGGGTAACATTTATGCATGAGTACATGTTAGTGTACATGTGTACATAGACAAACACACCGGCATGTATATACTTCAGCAAAGAAGGTAAAGACAGCCCTAAGTTGTCCTTTAGGCATTTAGTGTTGTTTAAAATGTTTTATCTGAGGTACTTGAAGATAGCGCATATTTAAAGGCAACTTACAACTTTCTGGAGCTTCATCTGGAAGCTCACAAGCTACTCCTGCAGTACCTAAAATAGCAGTGGACACATGTGCTTGTATGGATAAAACCAGCCTCACACACTGCAGTGAGAAATGTAGACTGTCACTGATTTAAGTGACATACCTTGTGACATACATAACAATGACCAAAAATCAGAAAATACAGTGTTTTATCTGTTCCAAACACTTTTACTTCATTATTGAGATAAGGTTCTGCCTTAGAAATTTCATCTGGTTGAAGTGTGCTGCAGTTTGTTACTTTCACTTTTAAATCACCCTGTTTCCGTGGTGGTTTGCTCACTCACTGAACTGTGTGAAGAGACATGACATGCCCAGTAAATCCAGTTGGCTTCGTACACTAGTTTCAGTGTTTGGGGCTGTGGACGAAGGAACCTCAAGTTCCTTGCTGTGATGGCTTGGGAGTTACCCACCCTGCCCCAGCCGATGAAATCACCCAGACTAGACTCAGCTGGATGTGAGTTAAGGAATGAAGCTATATTTACAGCTTAACACAATTTACAAGCATATGTATATATACACAATATTTACAGTTATATACAAGTTAAAAGTAATACAGAAACACAATACTCCTCCCAGAAAGTCAGTGTCCCCAGGAGATTCCTGACCCAAACCTCCTCCCCCATCCCTCTTTTCCTCCCTCCAGAAATAACCAGATCAATCGCTGTATATCTCACATGATAAATCTGGAGAGCTCTGAGGTGAGATGTCAAAAAAGGCAACAAGGAGGTGTCCTGGAGTCCTGTATACCCCCAAATTTCCTCTCCCTCTGTGGTTTGAATGGGAGAGGAAAAGGTATGAAAAGATCTGTTTCCCCACTGCCCTGCAGGCATGAAGGAGGAGGGAGCAAAGGGCCCTTCCAGCACAAGGGGTGCCCCGTGCAGATGCCAGCGCTGGAATCAGGCTGGGGATTGGCTGTGGTCTTCACGCCTAGGGAGTGCTAACTCAGCTCTTTGTCTAGGAAGGGTATAAATATTGGGGGACTTCCCACCTTGGGGTTCCCACCTTAGAGTTCTCCCCTGCCTGGATAGCTTCTGCAGAAGGAGCCCCTGGTGCTTCAATGGACAAGCTCCTGAGGGACAGGACCATCTCTGTTTTGGACAGCTTCCACCTTAATCACCCTTTATACAGGCTCAATAGGCCTTAACGACCCTCGGACAAACGAGGGGGAAGCATCTGCACTGCCCTTCCATTCAGCCAGCCTGACTCACCTATGAGTAACTTTGGCTCAGCGTGATTAATAGTGGGGAATGCTATGTTTAATAGCTTAGCCTTTTCCAACTTCTGACTTCCAAAATAGTCAAATCTACCTATGGTATCCTTATAGATCTTCTCAATCTAACTGAATCTGCTAATTAAATCTAAATTAGTTTCTGTATATAGTTTTGGGGGCAGGTTTTTGGGAAAATAAAATAACTCTATTTTTATATAAATTCCTGACTCAGCCACATTAATTCTCTGCCTCCACAACAGGAGGTTAGAGGAAAAAAGGATTAGGTTAGAGAAGAGTTAAGGCAGAGGCAACACCAGACTGTCAGAGAGAGAAGGAACAGAAGTGAGAGCTAACTGAGCAGTGTGTAAGAAGTGAGCGTCTTACCTATATTTTGACTAGTTGTGTTTCTCAGCAGAAGAATGAGTGATATAGGGTACTGTTGTTTTTTTTTTCTTTCTTCTCACAGCTAAGGATTTAATTTCTCTCGGTAAACTATTCCAATTAGCCTCAAACCAGCACACTTGCATGCTGGTCTGGATGGCTTATGAAGATAGTATTCTGCATTAACTGGCCCAGGGAAGCTGGTGATTCAGTGGTGCAGCTGTCTTATTTAACATCACCCTCCAGCCTCCCGGGTGTTGCATTAAGTTTAGCTTCTTTTATGATTCGTGCCATTCCCTTAGCATACTGAGCTTTTTTTCTCTTTGAACTCTTTCACTGTGGAGGTGTGTTAGTTGTCCCCACGACAGCTGCTTTTTCCCGTGTATAAATTCACATTATATTTTCTCAACAAATGCACTGCATACAGTGAAAATGCTATACCTCAGGGTTTTCTTCTACAGCAAAAGCGCACAGAAGATGGGAACAATCTAACACAACGTACACTGCAGAAATCCTTTAGAAGAGCATGACTGTAGCAATTTAATAGTTGCAATTTACCTTCTGAAAAATCTTCTGAAATATTTTTTTTATTTATTTGGGATTATATTCTACTTTGAAGCATAGCAATCTAAATACTATGGGAAAGGAGATACCTAAGAACTTACCATCCTCATGATGCTTAGATTGGAGTCAATACAGATATTTTGCTTTGATGGCAAGATGTAATGTTTTTCAGTAGCTGAGTCATGCAGTGCAGAAAATCATGCAGAGAGCTCATTGCTCAGGTAAATCAAATGAATAAGATCATAAAAATATGACTCCTTCCTTTTGCCCCATAAACCAGAAGTTTTATTTTATTTCTATTATTTTGGGGTTTTGTTTTTTTAAAAAAATTTATTGCATTTTATTCTCAATAAATCCTTTCCAAAGAAAGTGTGCAATATAAAAATGCAGTATTGTAAATGGGCTAATTCCATGATTTTTTTTTCCCCAGTTTGTTTACATAATATAGTACTGGATATACAATACATTGCAAGACTATTTCAGTGGAAATATTGCTATATTTACCCAAATTATGTGTCCAGGTTTGTCTTTATATGTAAGGCACTAACTTGCTTTTGTACTTCATAAAATGAAACAGAGGAGCTGAGAGACTCACACAAATACAGTCACAGGTTGTTTACCCATGAGTGACTTGATTACATCTGAGAATGTTTCCAGACAAACCAATTATTGAAATTGCTTCAGTTACAGATTGAACAGAAGAGTTTTCTTTAGACTCATAGTTGTTCAGGATCCTAGTCTGGAACTGTACACCATGCTGCTGAACGTTTCTTTTGAGTCTCAGGCTAAACTCCATGGCCACCTTGTTCAGCTCTTGGAACATATTCACAAAAGTCACTTCATGAATGAGTACAGAGAGTTTTTAGATAGCTCAGAGGAAATGAAGGATCATTATCACAGGATCACAGAATCATAAAATCACAGAATCTTAGGGGCTCAAAAGATATCTAGTCCAACTCCCCTACAGAGTAGGATCACCTATACCAGATCACACAGGAACGCATCCAGGCAGGTCTTGGCTCTCCCTCTCCCAGAGAGGGAGACTCCACAATCCCCCTAAGTAGACTGTTCCAGTGTTCCATCGCTCTCACAGTGAAAAATTTTCCTCTCATGTTTTCATGGGACTTCCTATGCCTCAATTTCCACCCATTGCCCCTTATCCTGACATTGGGCATCACAGATAAGAAACTGATTCCATTTTCTTGGCACTCACCCTTTACATTTTTATAAACATTAATGAGGTTACCTCTCAGTCTCCTGCTCTCCAAACTAAAGGGAAAATATAGGAACTGGACCTGAACTGCAAAATCAGCTTCCACCTGAACTGAGTGCTGCTGAGTGACTGCTAATGGCATGATGCGTATTGGTTCTGCGTCATTACTGATAAGTCTTTCAAAGCCAGTAAGTTGACCTTCTGTTGCAACCAGAAAGGCAAAACTGAACTGATAACAGCAATAAAGAGTATTTTATGCAGACTTCCTTTCCTCTTGTTAACTAGAGAAATTAGGTCAGTCATCACAGTGTTTTAAATTATTCAAACTTCATGCTCATATATCAATTTTCTTAATTTGAAGCTTAAAAGAGAGGCAATGTTGTGCTTACATGTGAGACGTTACAATGATACTTTTTGTGGAAAGCTGTATCTTTTCAGTAGTTCTGTGGTATTTCATTAATTTCCATGATTTTCTTAAGTGTAAGCATAATCAAGTCTATTTTGGTCTTGTTATGGTTTATTTTCTCCTTCTAAATTAAGGAATATGTTGACCTACTTCTTTGGCTAGATAACCTAAATTCTTCACCTCACCTTTCTTTTTGGATAACTGCTGAATCCCTTAGACTTCTATTTCAATTAGCTAAACTAGGAAGGTAGTCTTTTATATTGTATTATAATGGATTGTAATGGAAATATCTTCAGATACTTTTTTTTTCCTGTACTATATGCAGCTTGCCATCTTGAATTCCTAGGCTTCAGAGAACTATGTGTAACTGTGTGATTATGGTATACAATAATGTGTGAAAACTGGGATTAATTTCTCGTATTTTAGTTGCAGAGATGTAAAGCTAGGTCAGTTCTCATCAATAACCCATACTTGAGAGAAATGCACACTTCTAAGAAGTGATTCATCTAACCTATTTTATGCCTACTTCAGGATAAGATTAATTATCTCCTGCTAGCACTTGTTTTTCTCCGTGGTGTTGGCATTATATCAGACCACTTCATACTATTTCTTCATTGGAACTACGATGCACATATATGTTGTACAAGGCCGAGGTACCAGTAGTTCCCAAAGCAGGTTCCACTTTTTGTCTCCAAACTTGTACCAGTCTTGAGATTTTTTTTTTTTTGCCTGTGGCTGTACTAGCAAAGAAGAGAAAGGATGTGAATAACTGCAAATAATTACTTTTCTTGGATTGTATGTGTGCTTATCAACTGCCTTGTCTTTGTTTTGCACTCTTTTGCCTGTGTTTGTCACTACAGACTCTCTTAAATACTCTCTTTAAGCGTGATTATTTCTTAATTTCGTATTTGCATCTAAAAGCCTTATGTGCTGCAAAAAAACTGAGTGTCCAAAGTGTGTATAAAACTTAAACAAGAAAACATTTTAACTGCAATTTAAAAAATCAGCCTATGTAAACTATACCTCGAAGAAAGGACAGAGCAAAGTGCAAAATCATTGCTTTAAGCAACAGATTTTTTCTGACCGATGGAACAGATAATTTGAGATGGACTCACTTTGTTATTAAAAGATTATCACATTCTTGTATGCTGCAAACTGAAGGTAACATTGCTTTTCTCATCTAAGCAGATAACTGTATAACTAACTCCACAGTTTTGTAAAAGATATACTCAGTGTCATGTAAAAACCCATCAAAACAAACCACAATTCTTCCTTTCTCTCAGCTGCCCCAAGTGGTGCGAATGACTTTAAAAGGCTCAGGGAGGTTAATCTTTGAAGCTAACTCCACCACTTCAGGACTTTGTAAGCATGGACTTGTCTTTCTTTTCTCTTTACAGTAAAAGCAAATAAATTACGGATAATATATTTATTTATTTATTTATTTATTTAAGAAAGAAAAGAAGATGTAAGAAACCTGAGAGAAAAAGATCTAGTGGTGCTGGTGATGAATATGACCCAACAATGTGCCCAGGTGTCCCAGAAGACCAACAGCATCTTATCCTGTATCAAAAATAGTGTGTTCAGCAATAGTAGGGAAGTGAATGTGTCCCTGTATTCAGTTCTGGTGAGGCTGCAGCTGGAGTACTGTGTTCAGTTTTGGGCATCACAGTATAAGGGAGGCATTGAGTTGCAGGACTGGGTTAAAGGAAGGTCAACAAAGCTGGTGAAGAGTCTGGAGAACCTCTCATAGGAGGAGTGGCTAAGGGAGCTGTGTTTAGTCTGAAGAAGAGGACGCTGAGGAGAGACCTTATTGCTCTCTGCAATTACCTGACATGTGTTGGTCTCTTTTCTGAAGTAGCAGTTATAGAACAAGGATATATTAGTTATGTATCAGGATACATTAGTATATGTACTAATATATCCTGATATATAAGGATATATAGTTATATCAGGATATATTTCCTGATACTAGGAAAAAAATGCTTTATGGAAAGAGTTGTCAGACATTGGAACAAGCTGCCCATAGAAGCTGTTCTTCATATCTCAGGGTTGTTTTTCTTCATTGCTTCCTAGGAGTAAAGCCCTACCCAAAAGGATGAGCACTGCAAAATGTCATTATTTTTAAGGTAAATGCCAAGAGAAATACTATATACAAAGTATTCAAATGCATCTAAAATATCTTTTAAAACTACAAAACTTTGTCTGATACAATGAGTCTTATATATCAAGAAGCTGTGGAGACCTCTGGAAAATTTGCTTTCAGTGATTTCAAAAGTTCCTGCTCCAAGCCATCCTCTCTACTCTTCTAGTGAATGTGATCACACTTAGAAAATTAGAGAGAGAGAGAAGTAAACATGTGCTGGCTCACGAGAAGAACTTTTATAGTAGATTTCCATGTCCACTTTGTTAACACAACAGGTTAGTAGAGTGAGAATAAACCACATCCTGTCACCTCAAATGTATCATGGAAGAAAATTCTTCCTCTCCAGTGCTGCATGTGAAAGTATACTTGGAAACTTCATATTCTTTTTGTTAAGAACCATTTAGATTTTCAGCATGTATTTAAACAGCGAAGATGATGGACAGCAACCTTTTTCTATTGCACATCAGCCTCCGTTGTGAACGCCGCTATAATGTGAATGATGGAATTTAATTAAAATGCCTATTATGAAGATATCTCTATAAATATCTTGTCTTTGGTCTCACAGGTATTTTTTTTTCTTCAAAAATCTTTGTTTTCACTATTTGAACTAGAGCTTTCTTCTTTTCAAGGATAAATCAAATAAGTATTAAATCCTCTTCTTTGATTTCTGTTGAAATCATGATGCTGATAATGCTTCTTATGCATGTTTTATCATTTCTATCAGCAGATACAAAAGTACAGAAATTATACAGACATTTTGTGTTCAATCCTGTATCACTGGCAAACTCCACAAATTCACTCATAAATGTATTATGTTCTCTTTTAAGCAAGGTGCATTGAGTGTTTCACATTACACTTGTGGAAAGGCAGATCTACAGCCTCACTTTCAGACTACTAGAAGACTCCTTTTTTCCTAATTTTATGTGTAAATTTATTTGTGGTCCCTATGGAAGCTATTTTTAAGCTTTGTTTACCTTGCTGCTGGATTTGCAGCAAGAACTTATGTGTCTGTATTGCATTTATGTGGCAATATTTTGGCAGTGAGGGTCTGCAGGGGTGGTTTCTATGAGAAGACATCATGTTGGGCTGAGCTATTTCCAGCTGGCTGTGAGACAGATCTATTGTTGGATGAAGCTGAGCCAGTCAGCAGTGTTTGTAGCACCTCTATGATAACAGATTTAAAAAACACTGGTAGAGAAGATTTAGAAAATGTGAGAGAAATATCTCTGCAGACACCAAGGTCAATGAATAAGGTAGGGGAGGAGCTGCTTCAGGTGCTAAAGCAAATATTCCCCAGAAGCCTGTGGTGAAGACCCTGGGGAATAAGTTTCTTGCTCTGAAGGCCATGGAGGATGACACTGGGGTGGGTATATGTACCCTGAAAGAAGCCATAACCCATGGAGGATGACACTGGAGAGGGTATATGTACATTAGGTTGGACTGGATGATCTTGGAGGTCTCTTCCTACCTGATTTATTCTATTCTACCCTGAAAGAAGCCACAACCCATGGAGGGCCCACACTGGAAAAGACTCTTGGCAAAACCTGTGACCCCATGGAGAATCCACCTTGCTTGAGTAGTCTGTTTCTTTCCTGAGGTGCATCTGCATTCTGTTCTTCTTTTCTTTTTTTTTCCAGATCAATAGGCAGCTCTGCCCATCTGTTGAATGACTACATATTTATCATCAGCACCACAGTTTGTTTAATATTTTATTTCAGTAAAAGCTTTCCATGAAGTAGTTATTAATTGTAGACATAACTGGAACGTGGAGTACATTATGAAAATTCAGTCCACAGGTAGTATTTGGGTGTTCCTGAGACATTCAAGTTGAAGCCAAGGTCTTTACAACAGTGCATATATACTGAAAAACAATGCATTTTCCTGGGGTAAAGTTAAAAGATCATAAGCAATAATTTTTATATTGTTATTTTATTCCTAAGAAACAAAAAGAAAAAAAAAGAGAGAGAGAGGAAAAAAACCCCTCGCTTACCAGAGTTACATTTACATTTTCCAGTGAGCATACATCAGAATCTCAGCAACAGCAAAATTCTACTGAAAGCGCTTTTTCACATGTTCCTTTAGTGGGTGTGGTGGGTTAGGAACTTCCCACACACACTATTGCAATTCACCAGACTAGCTCAGATGGCTTGGAAGTAAGAAGAAGCTATATTTACAGTAAGGGTAAACTTATAACACACAATATATTTGCAAGTGTTTACAATTATATGCAAATTAGAAATAATACAGAAATTCAATCTCCCTCCCAGACAAAGAAGCTGCTCAGAAGGGGCTCAAAGCTACCCTCTCTCTTTCTACTTTCCCAGACAAACAAAGCAACCAGCAAAGCTTTTGTTGGTTTCTGTTAGCCAAGATTAGTGGAAAGATATTAGAGCAGAGTTAAGAGAAAGCGAACAGATCCAGCGACACAGACCAGAGTGTCTGAGATTATTTACATTTTGGCTTATTATCTCTCTCAGCAAACCAATGAATGACACAGACTTCCTCGTTATTTTCTTTTCACAACCAATAATCCAATGTATCTCAAAATATTCTAGTTAACCTCAAACCAACACAGTGGGGCAGGCCTATATTTTTCCTCAAGGACAATATCTTATCTATTCATAATTTTTTCTCATATCTTGCTGGCATTTTATCCATCCTCTTAACTTGGTCCCAATGCTCCCAATAGCACCTGCAGTGTCAGTACTTTATTGCCATGTAGAATTTCAGCTAAATTACTGGAAACTTGTGTAGAAGGAAAAACCCATTCATATGAAACCAGTTACAATTTTACAGGTGAGATTAAGTGCTGCTATCTAGTCACTTCCAATATAAATGTTGGCACACTGGATAGGCAGGTGTCTGTCATTTCTGTGGAGGTTTTATTCTTCATGGAGAACCTAAGTTTTGCATAAAAATGAACTGAAGATAAATAAGTCTTAGAAATTATATCAAACACAAGATTAATGTATCCAGGCCAGGATTCCATAGGCTCTCCTGGCCACCTGGGTACATTGCTGGCTCATGTTCAGCTACTATCTACCAGTACCCCCAAGTCCCTCTCTGCCTGGCTGCTCTCAGCCACTCTGTTCCCAGCCTGTAGTGCTACATGGGGTTGTTGTGGCCAAAGTGTAGAACCCTGCACTTGGCCTTGTTAAATCTCATCCCATTGGCCTCTGCCCACCCATCTTGACACAAGATGTAATTACTGAACTAAATCTCACTTTTGGAATGAAGTTGTTGTGTGATTTTTGCTGTTGTTGTTGTTCATTATAAGACAAGGGAAATAATCAGTATTTTATCAGCTTATTTTTTTTATCAGAGTTTAAAATCTACCAAGTTCCTGCATGCTGGATTTTTTTGAATCTTAACATTAAATAATTTATTTGTTTTTCATAATCCAAATTATACATTAGATTTTATGAAGTTTATCTACTGAACAGTCTGTGAATTTAAATAAGGACTAGATACCCATTATCAATATGTACATCATGATTCAAAAAGAAGTGCAGTTTTCAATATATGGAGAAACCAGGAAGGACATCAACAGAACCTCCACACTGGACTCCCGAAGGGCAGAC
>WAAF01016161.1:434747-633394 GCA_013400475.1 Tricholaema leucomelas | reverse complement strand
TAAATAGTATGATTTAGTAAATTTTTACTGCTTTCTGTTTCTCAAAAAAAAAAAGTTTAGTGAATCTGTATAGCTACTTATTGATAGGGTCTTCTTAAACACATGTAATACAAACATTTTCCCTGAGGTCTGCTCTTACCTTGGTATAATTCTGAATGCGCTGGACAGAAAATCCTAACAGAGGGGAGAAAATACTTCTAAAAACTATCTAAGAAGCTTGTGTTTAAAAAAAAAAAGAAAAAGGAAAAGAAAAAAAAAAAAAAAAGAAAGAGAAAATTTTGCTAGAGATGGTCAGAAAAATGCATCACAGTTCCAAGTTTCAGCAGCTTTCAGAAAGTACCTTTACTCCTTGTAGTGGCTTTCTATTCTTCCAGTTTATCTTTAATATCCGTGGTGCTACTTCTGACTTCTGAAAATTATGTGCTATCATTTGGCACAGTAGATGGACAGACTCACCATGCTGAGAGAAAGAAAAATCACTTTCTAGGAACAGTTCCTGGAAAAAATGCTTTCAAACATTGCAGTCTGGTATGCCTGAAGAGTCCTAGCTGTTTATAAAGATGTTGTTTTTCACAGGACCTGGTAGTGCTGTAGGCACTTCAGTGGTCCTTATGAAAACAATGTAGACGACAGGGAACGATGAGGATGTGGGTCCAAACAATAAGAATTTGTTGTTACCTAAAGATGTCATGTCCACAGCACTGCCAAGCCAGGTTGATTATAAATAAAGGTTTGATTCTTTAGTGTGGCCACTGTGGTAGATGCCCAGATTCAGAGAATATACAAATGAGACTGAGCCTTGTACAGTAGGCCAGCAGGAGAGCTGGTGTCCAGCAGAAGATGCAGAAAATGTCACAATGATCCACGTTAGAGAAGCACACCAACAGGGTGTTGAGATGGCTATCAACAGACAGTAGAATGGATGTGAAGAGAGCTGCTATTAGACAACTCTGGTAAGTTATACTATCAAAAAGATACTAAGACATAGGAAAAGAAAACTTAGCCCTCATTAACCTTGGCAGCACCCCTAATGCTCGTCAAAGCTTTAGCTGATTTAATTAAGTTAATCCTTCACCTCTCCCAATAAATTACTCAAATGGGAAGGAATCACAGCCCATGCAAATTTCTCTTGATCAGCTTGGAGCATCTCATTGGCACTGGGCACAGTTTACTCAAAACCCCTAACTGGCACTAGAACTGAAAGATTATGAAATATCTGTAGGCATTTAGCATCCTTCTGTGAAAAAAGTTTCACTTGCCTAAAGGAGTGATTGATGGTAATGATCCTAGATTAAGAAGATCAGGAGTCATGAGCTTGTGTGGAGGTGAAAGGCCAAATGGTGAGATTAGGATTTGGCAGTTTAATTGAGAAAGGAAGGAGGAAATAGTTGGTTAAAGGAAATAAGCAGGAACTGGGTTTAGTTCTATGTTTGACAAAAGTATGACCTACAAAGGTCAGCCAATGATAATTTTAGAAGCCTCTTCGCACCAGGCCATGTGTTTATTTCTATCACAAATATTCAGGAATTGAGAGGCAATCAGTCCCACCCCCTCCTGAAAAACATTTACATTTAGAATAAAGATAACTGTATGATCAAAATTATACTGATAGTGAAGTATATGAGTGCAACTAGAGTAAATCTTTGCTGGACATGCCAAGTCAGTGCTGAGTTTTCCAGCATGGGTATGTATGTGCATTCCTGAGGATACTTGGGCAGCACATTATGCTCACTGTTTACCTCAGATTAATATTTCTCAGGCTTTTTTTGAAAGCGGAAGAGAGGCTACCTACATTTTCCATGAAATGTCAACCCACAGTAGTACGAAGTAGCTCTGCCTACTCCCTACCTTGATCAAGACAATGCATGTTTCTTTTCAGACATCACATACAGCTCTTCAAAAAAGAATGGTGTGGCTCTGCCTTTGTGACTCCTTGCAGCATTCTCCTCTTTTTATCTATTTCAGTTATTCTCTTTATTCTTCTTCCTGTTTGGTGTTTCTTCCCCTCTGTCAGAATGTTGACCCTCTTCCTTCATTTCAGGTTTGTGCCAAGGGGTGTTTGTGTTGTTGCAGATCCCTTCCTCAAGATAACAGTGACAAATGCTGCTTTGATCTTGACTTGGCAGAACCACAAGCCCTTCTGCCTCCAGTATTCACTTGCTGCAGCTTGTGCTAGCAGAGGGGTGGGGAGGAGAAAGACACCTGAGGAGACGGGAGATGTGCTGTCCTTATGGGTCAGTTTCACTACAGATTCTGTCCACAGAAGTTACAGCTCCTAGCACAGACAGACAAACATCTTTGAGAGAGAAAATCACAATCGTGACCTACTTCCTCATCCAGCTTCAAAATTCAGTGCTACCCAGAGATGGGAATAGGTAAGAACAGAAAGCATCTTATTCAGTGGATACACTTCTTATGAATGTTTAGAAAGAGTGGAACTTAACTTGGGTACGCAGATGTTAATTTGTTATTGAGCTAATGGAGATTCCAGGAGTCTGAGTTAGCTTTGTATTAAAACGTGGTGTGTATAAGCCACCAAGGGGTTATAACAACTTTAACTGAAGGCATTGTTTCAAATCTCAAATGGACGTGCAATCTCTGAGGAATGCATGATACCTTTTAAACTCTAGATGAGATGCCAAGCACCCAGAGGGGCTTTTTTTAATACAAAACTCGAGAGAGATTGTCCAATGTGCTGCAGCTTTTGATCTCAGATGTACAGGGCTCCAGTTTCTCTGAATTCGAACATGTCAACAAAGTTAATATGCATAAAAAGATGTTTCTGTGATTTTCATTATCAAAGCTGTGTATTGCAGAGATGGCAGGTAAAATGTCAGTTTCCTTTCTATCAGCAGAGAACCCTGTCATTTCATTCCTATTTGTTTTTATACACCTCCAGATTAATTTACTTGTAAGCAAAATACATGAGTAGAAGTTGTACCCTGTCCCTTCACTGAACTAGCCCCTGGGAAATAGGAGTACCAGTGTAAGGGCTGAACAAATGCACTATTAAAAGAACTGTCAGCTGAGGATCAAGGATTTCATATAGAAGGAAACAAAGCCCCCCTAAAGTTCATTTTCCTTTATTCCTGGCATATCAGCTTCCAAATTGCAGCTACCGCTCTACATCAAAACATATCATGGTACTCTACACCTGGAAGGATAATGATGCTGCATCAGGGCTCTGCTGCCATTTTCCCATACAAATCTGCACTGCAGCTATGTAAACCTGTTCTCTGTTTGCCATTCTCCATGATTGTTGTGCCTGCAAGGGGCATTACTTCTGACTTTGCCCTGACCTGCAATTTTCCACCTCATACTCTGTTGGCTGAAGTAGCTAGGTATTGCCCAGCTCTCCAGACTCTCTGGTTCACTGCACATCTCATAACGCTTCACAGCAGTCCAGTGCACATACACACAGTATAACAGGCATTCAGTGGCAAAATAGAAATTTATAGTCCCTTCTAAGTCTGAGATACTTTTATTTAGCAACTAGCCTTTCTGGTGGTCAGAATGCTTTCCAGGCATTTCTGTGAATAAACACCCTTTCCTGCAGGTATCCTGCAAAATATCCATCTTCCTCACTTTTCTGAGAGTCTGGACTTACAGCCTTCACTTGCTGTTACACAACATCCAGGATAAAACACTCCTTGGCAATTCAACTATTACTAACTTGTTTTAAAGGGCCTGGAAGAGCTGGAAACAACTTTGTGCAATCTCTATCCAATCACAGAATCCTAAGGTTTGGGAGGGACCTCTGGACATCATCTAGTCCAATCCCCTGGCTAAAGCAGGTATGCCTAGATAGTGTGTGTCAGTAGGCAAAGCAGCCTATGAGCTGGGTTGATAGGCTATTAGAGTTTGATGAACAAGGCAGAGTTGTCTAATTTCTGTGAATCAAGGTCAAATTCTTTGATTATTGTTTATTTAGGAAATACAGCTCTCTGGAAAAAAATGGGGAAAACACTTTCTGGTGTATGCATTCAAAGTATTATACAACAGACTATAATTAGTAGTATATACATTATAATAAGTAAAATGAAAACACACTTCTGTGCTGACTAGTCTGAGATAGTTGGCTTAGTTGTTATTAAACAAGAACAGTTGAAGCTTTGACCAACTTACTGATTCACTAAAATAATGTTTTCATTCAAGACATGCTTAAAGGATTTACAGAGAGCATATACCTGTAAATTACTGGACTGTAATTAAGAAGATGAACTATGGAATAAAAACTGTACACCTGTCCTATTTTATATTTGGATGTATTACATTACAGAATACAGAGTAAAAAAATTGCTGAAGTACCATAAAAAAAAAGTCCACGATCTGAATGAATAAATACCTCTCAGAAGCTACAGCATTAGTGTTTCAATTTGTTGTACATCTGCTGTGAGTGGGTGAAGGACTGGACAAGCCCAACAAGCTGCACGGCTGCCCAGGGCTGTACAGCCACTCACCATTTCTACAGTCCCAGCCACACCAGCTGTGTAATATCAACAGAAAGAGAAACCACTGTTTTCTTCTCCATCAGAGAGCACTGCTAGCTCTAGCAAGACTATGTAACTCATAGCTTGAACAGCCACTTAAATAAGAGGAGTGGAGTGATACAGGAGTGCAGACAAAACAGTCATATATGTGTGATAGTCCTCAAGTTACAAGTAAGGAAGCATTGAAATAGTGAGGATGTATTTGATTCTAGTAAAAAGTCATGTAAGTGGAGATTGATTTGTCTCTTTCCACATCAAAAAAACCCTACCCCAACCTAGAAATTCCCAGTGCCACTGGTTATTCTTGCTACAGCTGATAAGAAAGTTCATCCTTGATATCCACTGAATATGGCAGAGTTGTGGTAGGATTTAACTGGACACAATCTAATTTTCATTTATTCAGGCAGCTGTCTGAGGGAACAGTTAAAGTGAACACTGCTTCTGAAGATCTCTGAATGTCAAAACTAGCAAAAATAAGAAAAGTATAAGCATACACTGAAAATACGTAGCTGTTCCTTGTCTACACAGCTTAAATGGGTGCTGGGTTCAAATGCCCCACCAAAAAGGGAAAAAAAAGAAGATTAAATCCTGTTATTTTTTTACCTAAACTGTTTAAGACTAAATCCTTGCAGGCAGTTACACTGAATAGACTCTGGTGAATATCATTATGGATCATCATAAACTACAATAATGATTATAACAACAAAACAATGGGGGTGTGGTGTGGTGTGTGTGTACAAAAACGCCTAACAAGCCCCGAGTAAGGCTGGAGTCCGTAAAGTGACAGGCACTACCCTTGGCATGGGATAGGAAGGAGCAAAGAGAACAATAAAGAGCTTTAGATACATCAAACACATTAGGCATTATTTTTTACATAGCCTAAAGTTAAGTACAGTGTAACAATAGAGGATTCTCCTATTTTCATCATTTAAAGTTCACAGCCTGGGAAAATCACTATGTATAAAGAAATGAGACAGCCTTATGTGAATTGTGTGTATCAATCATCTACCTATGTCTGGTAGCATCAGGTGCAAACCTTCAAGGGAAAATCTCTAAAGAGCATTTGTAGGATGGACATATCAAGAGAGCAGTGGGACTTGAAGCAAAGAGAAAATAAAGGAGAAAGGATGGAATCTCATTCTGAAATCATTGTCTTGTCCCTGCTAGCAGAGACAAGAGATGGACAGTACAGTTATGCAGCAGTTATTAATGCACCTTCATTTAAAGTCAAAATGTAGCATTTCGTTGTGGGAAGAGGGATGAGTAGGCTGTATGGGTTTCTGCTTTCATTTTTCTTTTACTTCAAGGCTGTGTTGCCATACATATTCCTCCCAGTCCTGAAGCAGAAGAGCATCCAAAGTTGACTTCTACCTAACCTCTCTCCTCTTCAATGCACATGGATAAGGCAGAGTGAAGGCAGTTCATGATCCTCCTGGCTGGGCAGCACCTTGCACAAGAGGGAGGCTGCTCCAGGAGCAGCAGCAGCAGCTACAAGATCTTATACTTTAGATAGAGCTGTACATTAACAGCAGTCATTTGGAAGTGCTTGCAGAGCACAGCCACCCACTGCCTGGGTTTCCTTCATGTAAAGCCTGTGACAGCACCAGCACATGCAGCAGCTCTGTATTTGCTGGTGGCACTTAGATCCTTGCTTCTCTGACTGGTAATTCACTGCACCAGTCAGATGTGTCGCCTGGCTGCACAAATGATAATGCTAAGTCAACAAACTGCCCAGATGAGTAGAAAGGAAGCATCTGTGCACACCTGATCAGCAGCAAGGTCCTTGATTTTGAAGGGGATGCACAAGAGGGTGTCTGGTGGGGTGTATGTGTTTGGATTACTCTAATTAGATTCTCTTGTTTGGCTTTCAATATTGGAGGGAGTGGAAATCAGGGTTTTAATCCTTTTTTCCCCTTTACTTAAGTGATTCTTAAATTACATTCACCACTGTCTTAGTTAAACACATCTCTTGATTTAGAACTAATAAGCTTCTATTTTTAAAGAAATGCCAAGGTAAGCTTTCATTCAGAGGGAAGCAAAAGTTGACAAGTAGAAGGAAAGTAGCTCCCAAAAGGAAGGCAGGCAGACAAGTGGGAAGAACTGAGAGCATAGCTGGGGGACTAGCCCCAGCAGTAGCACCTGCAAGGTAGTACTATGCAAGTTTTTGCCAAAGAGGTAGCTCAGTAGCTACTGCCTGAAATAACCAGATGAGAAGACAGACACTGTGTCTGGATTGCTTGGTTGTTTTCATCTCCTTGCTGCTTCTCAGAACCCAGACTGAGAGCAAGAAGCCAGTCATCAGTCAGCATCCCCTCAAAATTCCTCCTTAGGCCACCCCAAACACTTAAGATAACCCAGGAGGGTCCATGCTGGCACCAGTAAACAGAAGGCTGCAGTTGGCAGTAACTGCTACCACCTGAGCAGTCTCCGAGCTTATATAGGTTATATGAAGTTTTACACATTGACTTACAGAGACTTTAAACTGTTTTGCTTCAAGGGCTCCTGCTTGTATGTGCTCATTAGTGACCAGCTATGGTTCCACCATTTTTATGCCAAGAAACCTGTTTTTGCAGCGCTCTAAGAAGCCACACTTCTGACTTTCCCAGCACTGGGACATACAACTGAAAGGTGATGACAACTCAAAATAAGGTCAGTGACTAAGCTATGTGATATTGGCAAGTCAAGCGTCAGTACCATAAGGGAGCTCATGAAGTCATTTGCATTTGCCTCTTAGACTAAGAGCAGAAACTGTCTATTTAACTGCCTCTGAAGTAGCAGCTGGGAGGGGATGGGAGGGGATGGAAGGGTGCAGACAAAACTGCAATGTGGTCCACTGAACATGCAGATGGTTTTGCTAGTAAAAGCTTGTGAATATTGTACCAACAGGTGACACTAGCCAGCTGGCACACAGTTCTCAAATAACCACAAACATAAGACTTTTAAAACACTCATGGCAAGCTGGATTTGGTTTGTTTTGCCTAAACAGCATGCTATAAAATTAAGATCTGTTCCCCTGAACTTTCAGGAGCTCCATCCTGCTTTTTCAGTGCTTTAGTGCAAGAAAGTACAGCCTGCCATGCCTTCCTGGTCACTTGACAGGGATAATGGTGCAGTGTGTGCCTTGCCAAGCAAAAGCACAATGTCAGTGCTTCCCATCCCACCTGTCTGTCAGCATACCCAGTAGTGTCACTGCTGTACTATTGTGGAGGCAGGGAATTAATGTGGCCAAGTCAGGAATATGTATAAAAACAGAATTGTTCTATTTTCCTGAAACCCTGCCCCCCAAACTGTATACGGAAATTAATTTAGCTTAATTAGCAGACTCACTTTCATTGAGAATGCCTTACAAAGGATACTATAGATAAATTTGGCTATTTTAGAAGTCAGGAAATGGAAAAGGCTAAGCTATAAACACAGCTTTTCCCCACTATTAATCAGGCTAAGCAGAAAGTTTAATCACAGGTGAGTTAGGCTGTCTGAAAGGAGGTCCAGATGCTTGTCAGCTCGCTCTCTTTCAAGACATCCAGAGGCGTTAGGCCTATTAAGCTTGCACAAAGGGTACTTACAGTGGGGAGCCGTCCTAAGGTGGGATGGTCCAGTCCCTCAGGAGCTTATCCTTCCCAGCACCAGGAGACTCTCTCTGCAGGAACTATCCAGGCAGGGAAGAACTCTAAGGTGGGAACCCCAAGGCGGGAAGTCCCTTCCTAGAGAAAGGAGCCTTCCCAGACAAAGAGACGAGTTACCTCTTCCTGGGCGCAAAGACCACCGCCAATCCCCAGCCTGATCCCAGCGCGGGCACCTGCACGCGGCACTCCTCGTGCCGGAAGGGCCCCTTGCTCCCCCTGCTTCAAGCCTGCAAGGCAAGGGCGGGGGGAGGAGGTTTTTCGTGCCCTTCCTCTCCCATTCAAACAACGGAGTGAGAGGAGTTTTGGGGTATCCAGGACTCCAGGCCATGTACTTGTTGCCATTTCTGCTAAAACAGGGAGAAGATCATTTTTTGCAGTGGAAGTAATCCAGCAGTCTTAGGCTGACAGGGAACATGGTATGGCCTAGATGAGTTACAAAGTTTTTCTGTATGCATAATTAGAAGAAAGTTTAATACTTAGTTAAAAACTCTGAGTACAAGGTCTTGCCTCCTCTCTCTTTCTGATGTAGCTTTCACATTGAGAAGTGCAAAGTGCTAGAAAAGCACGTTGATTTATGAGATACCATACTGCAGCTTACAGTAAACAAAAAGCAAAACTCAGAAACGTCCCGTCCTCTGCACTGGCTACTTTCGGTATAGACAATGTTGATGAACTTTTGTTCCACGCCAGAAATCTTAAGTCTTTCATCTGAACCGTTACTGAGATAATTATCTTCAGCTGTCTTACTCTTAAAAGTTTGAAGCTGTGCTGATTCTCAGGACCAGTTGGTCAATGCATATGCAATGAAAGTAAGGAAAGCCTAGCCATGCCTAGAGTCCTTCACATTTTCAGTTCCCCCGAAAGATTCCACCAAAGCAAACCTGGAGTAAAACATTTCCCTTTTAAAGCACGTGTCTGAAGCAAGGTGAACTAGAACATTTTTCTATTCTTTGCCTGCCACGATATTCTTTATGTGGTGTCTGAGCACAGTGGTTGGCATATGCAAATGTTTGGCTGACATATGCAAATACTGCAGCTCTTTTTGTAAAACAGCAGGTTATATCAGTAATAAAGAAAACACTTTGCATTTCAGTACATGTATGCATTTAAAGCTTACAGCATTGTTTTAACTAAGGTCTTCCTTTGTGTTCTAAATAATTTTCTTTAAGGGTAAGAGTTTGACCGTCTGGTATCTCTGAATTTATATTCTTCCAAAAAGAAGTACTGATTTAGAACTGAGTTTTTTAGAACATGTGGCACGTAGGATGTGTTTAACTTCTTGTAGAGTTTTGTAGCTGTTTTTTTGTTGGCTTTTTTAATAGATCAGCATTTTTATTCAATCTTCTGTAGAAGGTTAACATAAGCTGGTAAGTGTTCTGCTTTTAAGCAAGGTAGAAAATCTGACTTTCTGCCTTCATAAGTTTAGTGGTCTTAGAGCATTCACTGAGCAGAAACATTTTAACTGAAAATAGATCACAGTCCTTCTCTTTCTCTCTGGCTCTCAATAAATAACATTTTCCACAATTACAATCTCATTGATCAGCTGGAAGAGAAAATCTCCACACACTATCTGTTTTTCCAGAGATCTTGTACAGGGAGTAACAAGTGAGGGGAGGAAGTGACAAGGGTATAAGAAAGGATAGGAAGAGCCTAGGTAACCCCCAGCCATTGAACGGACTCTTGCAGTCCCTTGGTGTCACTATGTTGCGAGAGCAGCGAACTGCGGGCTGCAAGGACACTTCGTCCTGCCATCACTAGTGTGTGTCTGCTCCCACAGCTGTACTGCAGGCCTCTCCTTATGATTGCAGTTGCAACAGCTGCATACGTGATCCAAAACTTACTTATGTGGAGATGTTCCCATAAGCAAAGCCAAACCCAGCAAAGGAGCATGGGCTTCTCTGTGCCAGGCAATTGTGAATTTGACCTTAAACGGCAGCTGCTAAAACGAGGTGGGGGCAAGGTGTTTGCTAGTTGTTAATCAAATACATTTTACAAGGAGAACATGTGCTGAGGCTTGGCTTCTCTCAAACAAGATGGACTTCATGGAGCTGCTGTAACTCCTCTTATAGGCTGCACTACCACCTGCTGTGCTGAAGGACATGCACTCCGCCCTTGGTAAAGATAATTAAGTATAGAAGAACACCCAAAGTGGACTTTTTGAGTTCCAAATTCACAGAAAAGTAACTTGCTCTATAAACCACGTATCTACCTATCTGCAGCAAAGGATGCCATGTCAGATAACCCAGGCAGTGTAGATATCCTAGCAATACCTGAAGACGTCTCCTAATTGCTGCTTGACTTGTGGCATTGGTGTCTCAGAAGAAAGTTCTCAAATCTTTTGACTGGAGCAGAGGCCCTGGCTCCCACTGCCATAGCAACAGAAGTGCTCCCTGATGAAAAAGCCATCTGAGTCCAGAAACGGTCACCAGCGACCTTCAGAAACCCTGGGAAGCTTTATCCTGAAAAGAGGACGAAGCTGCACAAGTGTGAAGCTGAAGGACAAAACCGCTTCGTCAGTGGCAAGTATCCAAAATTCACCAGTTTACCTCCAAAAGTACATTTTTCATATACTTGAGTTGACTTTAGGGCTCTTTGAGCTCTGCAGATTTTTTGAGTAGAATGGAAGGTGCCAGGGCTTGAGGAGTGAAGAAGGGTAGATTACAGGGTTTTACAGTTGTCACAGCTAGAAGCTGCATGAAGCTGCAAGGCCTTATGGAAAAGCTGAGAGAAAATAAAAATCTTTCCTTTGGCTTCTTTTCTGCACTCTCTCACTCCAGTGCTTGGCAGAGCAGATGTAAAACACAGCACACTGCTTTTGGGGACATGGGTAATAGCCCCAGATCTGGTGTTGTCAGAGACAGCTTAGTCCTACCACTTACTACAGGCTGCATTTATGGGAACTGTTGGATCCATTTACCAGATCCTGGCAGAATCAGTCTCTAGTGGAAAGCTTTTTAAAGAATTTAAAGAATTACATTTTTTTATGCACCCTGTCATGCTTAAGGCTGTATACGACTACGGGAGTTCACTCTTGCATGTTTGAAGCGTTTATATAACAGTTCCTTAAACCTGTATAAACTATGTCTGATTATAACTATTTTGAGAAGAAAAGCAATTTTCCCCTCAAAAATGTATTAAGGCTGCTGTGCTTAATATAAGGAAGAGGCTGAATGTACAGCAGCAAACATGGCCTGGCTCAGTGACCTGAAATACTGCTCTAGACAAGAAGCAAAAAGCATGACTCTGATCTCCCTTCCTTCACCACTTTCAAAGTGGCTATGCCAAGTCAGATCACCGGGCAGCAAAAGAGAAGTGAAAAAGATACACAACCACCACATACACACACAAACAGCCCATCTTTTCATACTAAAAGAGGATAAACTAAAAGGTGCCGGATGGAAATGTGTATGAGGATTTGGCCACATTCTCTGTACTGCCGTCTTCTCTTCTTCCAGTGCATGCTAAGCAAGGAGGTGATTTGGAACACAGGAAACTTTTTCTTCCAAATGGTAACATTTTAAACTACTTACAGAACATGTTTGGTGTTGAAGTTTTATAACTAAATTAAGGATTTGAAAAATAGTTATTTAAGCATAGTTGTTAAAAGGAAGAAATAGAGACATAGATATGAACAAAGCTTCTAAAACCTTAACACATGGGAATACTAAAAGCTCTTATCTTTTATTTATGCTTTATCTCTCTACCTGTTGTTCAGCTTTTCATGTCTATCTGTAGTACATGTGAATCTCATAACCCAAACATTTTCCAAGGTCTTTAAAAAGTCTACAGCTAACCTTTTTTTCCTTTTTTCCCCCCCCTGTAGGAACAGTTAAGTCAAATCAGTGAGTATTGCTGTCTTAATTATGGAAAAGCCAATAAACTTGCACAGGTTCAGGCAGTGTGAAGAGGCCCAGTACAACAAGCCTTAGTACTCTGGTTATCAAATGATGATTTGCGTATATATGTGATTTCATGCTAACAGAGTCATTGTAACTCACTATCCCATAATCCCCGAGGAAAGGGGATGGCAAGTGAGACCACCTGTGAAAACCTGTATGCATACTAAACAGCTTTTTGCTCTTCCCTCCCTTCCAGGAGACTTGCACAGCATTGTTATTCTCCAATTATTTGCAATCATGTTACACATAGTTCATTATTAATGGAATCAGCTACTTAGGCAAAAAGCTGCCAATGAGGCAAAAACTTGGAACTCAAAATTTAGTAGTTGGAGGAGGCAGTAAAATGTTGTGGGTTTTTTTTTCTTTAATGCAAAATGTTTCAGCACATGTTTTGATCAGCTCTATAAAACACTAGCAGGATGAGAGGTGATGCAGCTGTGCCAGGAGGGCTGGTTAAGGAGGAAGAAAAGCAATAATACATGATTGTACACTGATTCACATCAGGGTGTGCTAACCTTAAGCTTCAGATTGATGGCTCTCCTGCAGCACCCAAGGAGAGCACACACGGCAGCAGATGTGGAGGGAGGAGTGCCAGGCTTACTAAAGGCAACACAAACACTCTCACACCAAGCAGCAGAATCAACGTGGCCAACCCATCTTGTCTAGCACAAACAGCTGGCCACGTGGCATGTTTGGCATTTCTCTGTTACAGCATTGGTACGATGGTGCACGGAAGCATACGAGCTCAGGCTCAGCAAACCCAACCCAAATCACCAGATCAAGCATAATGCAGGCAATAATCAGCCATTAGGTAGGCTTACTTGTCCTCAACTTGATGTGAAATAATAATACAAAGTATAACAGACTATGAAATGCCTACGGCAACCAATGCAAAAGAAGGCACTTCAGATTAAACTTCTAAGTACTGCTAGCTTGAAAAATGTGGCACAGGAGTCTGACATTTTGTACTGGACAGAAACTTTACATAAGGTATTGTTATGGAGGCAGGGAATTAATGTGGCCGAGTCAGGAATTTATATAAAAAATAGAGTTATTTTCCTGAAAACCTGCCCCCAAAACCAGATACAGAAATTAATTTAGTTTTAATTAGCAGGTTCAGTTGGTTGAGAAGATCTACACGGATACCATAGGTAGGCTTGACTATTTTGGAAGTCAGAACTTGGAAAAGGCCTGAGCTATTAAATATGGCGTCCCCCTTACTAATATAATAACCAAAGTTACTCACGGATGAGTCAGGCTGGCTTGAATGGAAGGGCGGTCCAAATGCTTCTCCCTTCGGGTCTTTCAGAAGCCTCCGAGGGTCGCTGAGAGCTATAAAGCTACACAAAGGGGGTGCTTAAGCTGACGCCGTCCAAGTCCAAAGCGGAGACAGCCCTGTCCCTCAGGAGCTTGTCTTTCGGAGTGTCAGGGGCTCCTTGTGCAGAAGCTATACAGGCAGGGAAGAACTCCAAGGCAGGAACCCCCCAAGGCGGGCAGTCCCCCCAATATTTATACCCTCCCTAGTGAAAGAGCACAGCTACCACTGCCTAGGCTCGAAGACCACAGCTAATCCCCAGCCGACCCCAGCGCGGGCCCTGCACGGGGCACGCCTCGTGCCGGAAGGGCCCCTTGCTCCCCCCGCCCTTCACGCCTGCAGGGCCGGGGCCGGGGCCGGGGAACAGGTCTTTTCGCGCCTTTTTCCTCTCCCATTCAAACCACAGAGGGAGAGGAATTTTGGGGTATACAGGACACTCCAGGACAGGTATCTACAAGTCACTGCCACATACATTTTATGCAAGCTATCTACAACTTGCTGCCATTTATCAGTGGAAATGTTGGTCAGGAAAACAACACGAGTTAAAAGAATGCGTGTTGAATGCATAGTGCAAATATTTTATGCATACAAATGCTAAGTGCAGACTGGGGGTTAACTGGACAAAAACTGCAGAGCATATCATCTGCCGTTAATGACACACCCTTAGGTTATGAAGTTGCATGTTAAGGATAGGTGTTCCCACCTAAGAACTCCTCATGCACACCATGTAACTTGGAAAAGGGTAACTGTGCAGTAAGGATGCATGCTCTGAGCACACTGTTTACAAGCCAGCAGCACAAAAAATGCTTTTTTTTTTTTTTTCAATATCTTTTAACTCTAAAGAGTAAAGGGAGTCATGCACACAAATCCCATTATTCTGAAAGCTGCTTAGAAACTTTAGGCCTTAGAGTCAAAATACTACAATGTATTCAGAAGTACAATTTCAAAGAGTTGCAAATGCTTCTAACAATTAGCTAATTAAAAAGAAAAAAAATATTTAAAAGGATTTAAAAGGAAAGAATTACAGAGGAGTTATATGTTAAGCAGGAGGTAATTGAATGGGATTGAGGGGGTACAGTAGGAAGCGGATATGGTTAAGGCATTTGCAAGATTAGTTGAAGAAAACTCTAGTAAAACTTAAAGTAGGAAGCCAAATCCTTGGACAAATGAATACAGTTTCTTTGATGTATTTAAAGCTGCATAATTTGTACATACTTAGCATCTGACCTATGGACCTTAAGAATGACTGTGTAAAAATAGCAATGAAAGCTTATTAAAATACAACCAGAAAAAGTAGTATGTAATATTTGATGCACATAAGGTACTGCAGTTTTCAGAGATAAAATACCCAAAGGTACAGAACAGGGCCGTGGGGGTGGGGAAGGTGGTTGTAGTTGGGTGTGATGAGAAAAGCTCTGGTATGCAAACAATACTGACTGTAATTAGTGCAGATACACCTGAAATTCCTGCAGGTTTTTTGTACCCGTAGAAGACTCAGGTAAAGAGGTTGTGTGTGCATGTGTGTGCGTGCTTGAGGTCTCAACTTCTCCCAGGATTAAGAGACTGTAAATACGTGCACCACCCTGCAGTAGCAGACTGAACTGGTCTGGGCTAAGCACTGAGCAAACACAGGACAAGGATACACAACAGACAGTGTACAAAGCAAAAAGAGAGCAGAGAAAGATTATAAATAAAGAGCTGAACCAGGTCAGCACAATGATACCCAAACTTTGTACTCCCTTGCCAAGCCTACAGAGATCCTAGGATCTTTTTGTTATTTTGCATACTGAAACGTCAAAACCAGAAGGCAAGCAAATTGCTGTCCTGACACTAAGCAGATTCATTTCTAAAATGAATTTTATTTCATTTTCATTGCAAATGAAAATTCTGCCATGTTCAACACTGCCATGTTCAGAGCACTGCCAGCATTGAGGAAGAATACACAAGCACCAGGACATCCACAGCGATAAAAAAAATACTGTCAACAGGATACATAAAATGCATTGAACCTGAAACACATCATCACAGGAGAATAAAGAAAACCAGAAGCAACTGCTAAGCATTTCTGGACAGATCAATTTGCTTAATGCCATTCTTTTAACTATGCAACTTTAAAAAGTTGGACAGAACAGTTCTTCAGAACTGTGACACCCAGCAATGGACACCAGATCTTTATTATGTCAAAATAAACAAAAAGTGCTACATCTTCTTCACCTCATTATAAAACTCATCAGGACAACGATCCCCAGAACCTCTGAGGTTGAAAGATGGGTGTGTTCAGACAGCTGTCTGAAAACTTGTCGTTTTGATTTCTACTACTCCTTTAGAGTTCAGGTGTTGGCACATTTAATACCAAGACTGTTGTAACAAAGGCATATGCTGTTATATGGTGGTGAGGAATTTCAAAGTCATAAGCTTGGGCAGGGTGAAGGTATTCGTTAATAACTTTGCCCATCAGAAGTTCCCAAACCATGAGAACCATTTACTGGATTCATCTGCCTAGTCTTTGCCTTTTATATCAGGTCACAGGAGTCACCAGCAACAAAATAGTATTATTCTAAAGCATTGGAAGGTTCTTTGATCACTGTAAGAAGCTCTCCCATTCCTGCAAGTAGCAGAAAGCTTACTGCAACACCAGAAGCTTATAAAGGTCTGGCTTTTTCTTAAGTCTATGCAATGAGTGTAAATGCTGACGTTGCACTGGTCCTCTCTATGTACCGTCTGGCAGAGTGAAACACTTGATGACTATTGTATATAATTGAATTGAGAGAATCATTTAAATGTACCCAGATAATCAACCAGGAAACTAAAAATCTTAGTACCAATTTATACCATGGAAAACAAGCTTCCTCTTCTGTTTGTTTGGAGTTTTTGTTTTGTTTTGTTTTTAAACAGGGAGAAGAAAGAATGACAGACCAACAAAAGGGCAGTATCAGAAAATGAAGGATTTGATGAAACCTCTGAATGGTCAGAGAGGACATCATTATCAGACGAAGCAATTTCTGGGAGGCATGCAATGAACTATTTGAATTCTTCAACAAAATTCAAGTTGGGCAGCCACTCATAAATAACTTGAAAGCTCTTTTTAAGATAATTGTATGCATTTTACATGTACTGTATCCACTTACTATTTCAGAGAGAGCAAGTAATATTGATTGCGCTAAGTTAATAGTGCACCTGCCTGGATTGCAAGGCAGTAACTACTTGTTTAATTAACTTCCATGGGTATTACAAGGAAAATTATGACTAATAGAGTCTAAAATCCAGATTCCTGAATGTAGGGAATTGATATAGCAAGAAATACAGCTAGAAACATGGGTCATGATGATAAAGCTGAGAGGCCCTCTCGTATGACTAAGTCCCATATCATTATAACAGAGGACTTCAGTAGAAGAGGAATAGGAATAGTGACAGCTTACACTAATTTGGTATACTATGAACATCAACATCCTGGTGTTTTTTTTACCTGTCAAAATTACATTATTTTATTTCCTATCTGGGGGTTCATCCTAAAACACTAAGCACAAGAAAGTAGGATTTGGCACTTTAACAGCTTTGGCTATGGAATGCTGCCGGAGCATTCATTCTACATCTAAGTGCTTTCCTGCTTCTAATGTGAGCTAAAACATAAGATAACTTCTCAAACACAATATGTAAATGTGAGTAATGTTAATGCAGGTATCAGCTGACCCATGACCACACATTTGAAGGGCAGGTAAATCTTAACTCAGGCAAAACTTGATTTGGTTGATACTGATTTGACTACTTCTCAAACGAAACTTTAAAAGTATGTTTTTCAATGTAGATATTTTAATGTGTTGGTATCTAGCACTCATGAATGGCATTTTCTTTATTAATTAACTCACACAAAATGAAAACAAGTATTTGAAAAATCTGCATCTTATTTGCATGTGTAATATTACATGATTGTGAAGGTATCAGCAGAAGCATTTAAATGAGACTTTTGACAACAGTGCTGTAACCAAATGCAGTGAAAATGCTTTTGATGTTTAATTAAAGCAGATTGTAAGGACATAATTTAAAAGGCTGAGGGTGGGGTTAAAAAACATATCTCGCCCACTACAAAAATGTCTGTGCTGTTTTTGGCCTGTGTTTTAAAGTGCATACTATAGATACCCAGATACTTGTTCCGCAAGTAGTAAGTTGTCTTGTCATCCAGTACTTTATCATCAGGTATAAAAAATATCATCTGGCTTTGTGCCTGCTGGATGAATGCATGTTTATAGGCCATTGAGTTAAAAAGTCACAATGCTTTGCCCTCAGGATGCAAAAGTAGTACTGCTTGAAACAACCAGCACCTGGCATAATCTTTAGCAATGCTAATTAATGCTCTATTTTTGGTACTGTGATTCTGTGCATCACTGTTGTCAGACACAGAACATGGATTCAGCATATCCTTTCTTCAGTAAGAGTGATGGGTTAGTTTTCAGTGGTCACCACTCAAAAATTGTTCTAAAAATGAGCTCCACAGTGACAGCTCATCTTGATTTAAGCACAACTCCAGGCTCAAGAGTGTGTTTGCAAACTGTGTAATGATTGTAACGACCATGGAATATCGGTGACAGCAGTTTAGAGCGTGCAGATTATAACCTTAACTTCTCTGTCTGCACCAGGGCAGAAACAGGTGGAATCCTAAATTATTTTGCAGTTCTCCTCCATTTTCTGGTCTTAGTATGATTAAATGCCTCATATTCACATTTAGCTTAGAAGAAAGAAAACAAGCATGTGATTATTGTGAACAGCAGCATCAAATTCAAAGTTGAGAATGCCATAGCTAGTAAGTTTTATCCTAAAAGCAGTTGTCAGTGAGATCTTCACTTTATTTAAATCAGTGGTAACATTCCACTACTTTCAAGGGAAGGTGTTCACCTCTACTAAATACTTTATATCCTAAGGGCTCTGTAAGTTGTTGCATAAACATTACATAGTAGGATGATGAAAAAATACTTCCATTTGCCTCTAAGGAAGGAAAATTATTTACCTAAGGTAGAAATCTTTGCTGCCAGGTTTCTGCAGGAGAAGCTGTCAGAGGTAATCCAGCAGTGATGGAATATTCTGGGATTAATTAGACATGGCCTATATACACACCAGTGAATATCAGAGCTGACCTAAATGTTGCAAGGAACTTTGCTTCTATCTCCTTTTTTCTGTTAATCAACTCTGACACTAAGGGCTTAGCAGGGCAAGTTTGAAGAGAGCATTTGGATCTAAGCCTGAAAGAGAGGCAAATTGTTTTCATATTATAAGCCTTCTTATTTAAATCTAGATTATACTGAAGAAATGTTTTAGCTTCCTGTATCTTGTAGGTTAGTAAGAAGTCAAACCAGGTTTTCAACTAGTTATTCAACAGTCTACAAAAGCCCTGCTGTGGATCACCATGCTTTGATATAATATGAAGCTTTTCTATTACTTCTCCTTTGAAGCAAAGCACCATTTCAGGGAAAAAAAAAAAAAAAACCCAAACAATTAATTATGCAGAGGCTGTATTGATTTTTAGATATATAGACATGCATAAATTGCTGATAGTAAATGAGGAATGGAATAAACTTCACTTTACTCCACAGTTTAGAGGAGCAGCTTTCACTATTAAAACAGTGAACCCAAATAAGACTAAATCAGTGCTCTCAGTTCTCAGTTTAATTTTGCGTAACATTAATTGGCATAGTCTTCTACTCTGTAAGCATACTTTTCAAGTTGAAAACGTGTTTGGTTTTGGGGGATTTTTTTGTTTGTTTGTGTGGTTTTGGTTGGGGTTTATTGGTTTTGTTTGGTTTGTTGTGGGGTTTTTTTTTAAGGACAGAACTCTAAATTAATCTTTTCCTCTTTACTCTGCAAACTCCAACTAACCTAAAGGAGGTCCCTGAATTGATCGAATCTTTGAGAACAAAAACTTACCAGTATTAAAATAAAAGTATAACATATAGATCTGCTTCCTGCTAATAGCATACATCTGGGAAGTCTAGACTTATTTTAGTTTAACTGGAATCCTCAGCCAAATAATTTTTAAGTAATTGGAGTTATAGATTAGAAAAAGGGGGTTGAATATAGATTTTAATATATTGTTATAATATGGATTAGAAAAAGGGGTTTGAAAGCAGTGAATTGAGAGATCTGGAAAAAACACAGTATTTGAAGATGGATGAGGTCCTGCCATTGTCACTATTACTTGTCACAGGTGACTAAAAAGCTATGGAGTTCAGCTTGCCAAGATGATTTTATCACAGTTCTTCACCTTTGTTTCAAAGCCTTTTTGACAGGTCTAGGAATTTTTTCTCTGAAGTCAGCTGTTTTGATTTTTTTGGTGTGGGTTTTTGTTTTGTTTTTGTTGTTTGGTTGGTGGGTTTTGTTTTGTTTTGCTTTCAGTTTATGAAAAAGGATAGAAAGCAAACCAAAACAAATCTATACCTGAGCTAAAACGGTACTGTCCTGGAAGGCTAATAGGCTTATTAGATGTCCTGGCTTGCCCCACCTTTCTGCTAATGTGGGGAGCAAGGGCAGGAGGAAAACAAAGGCTTGGGCCATTATGTTCCCTCCCAAAGTGATAAACAGGTACCCACAGGTGTTTAGGTACTTGTTGGTGTCTTGCCCAAATAAGGGTGAGGAAGACCTGGTTTCACCTAAGATGGTCAGTTTTGCAAATGCTATTTTGCTTGGTGAATCTCTGTGGTCAAAGAAGCCATTACACTCAGGCAAATAATAGAAATTGAGCTGAGGTGCAAGCAGTTGAGCTGCTTCTGCCTGGCTGTTTCTGCTTGCTGCCTCTGCCACACAGAACTGCTTCTGCCTTACTGCTTTTGGACAACGTGTTCTGCTCTGCCTTGTGCTTTGGACCAGCTTAACCTTGATATTTTGGGCTTGAACTACCTGGAAACTTAAGTGCCTCAAGTTTCCCAGGAGAAGGTATTTATGCCTTCTCATGATGTGGCAAAAAGTGCCACTGATATGCTCCCTGCACATCTGCAAGAGATCCTGCCTGCATCTCTGCAAACTTCAGAGCCAAGAGGAATTGGGATCAGGTCAGAAATCCTCTGTCTCTTTCCCAGCACCCTCGGAAGATCTAGAAGCCTTTCAACAGCTGAACAGTTTCAACACTGCCACAAAGGAGCCAGGGACTACCTTGAAATTTCTACTCCACCGCAGTGAGTAGCACAGCCTTTCCCTAGGGCTCTAGGCTACCTATTCATGAGGCAAAGCCATTTTGTGGTTAAACTTTTCCAATTTTTCTGATTCTCCTAAATGAATGAATTGCTTATAAGCATCCTTGTGAAGATTTTCCTGACCAAATTACAACCCACATTTAACTAATTAGTATGTAGTTGTGGGTAGGGCTACATTCCTGCCTCATTAATTGTCTCAATTAAATCAGGTACAAGGTGGAAATAGCTTAATACATATCAAGTAAGTTTGTCTGTATGGAGCTTTGGACTGAGAAAAAAGCAAAGAAACTTCCACGAAATTACACAACTGCAGGTTGTGAAATGTATTTTGATATGATTATGTTGAGTAAAAGACTTGAATCTGTGTAGTGTTATGATCTAACAGCTGTTACTGCCTGTAATTCCACAAACAATTCACACAAAACGTGACTTTTATGACCTCAAATTACTAATAATTTCACTGAATTACTAATCAATACAACTTGGTGTCAGATGATACATAATAGAAATAATCTATTTAAGAAATTCTCTCTAAGTAGCAGCTCGGTAAGAAAAAAGGCTGCTCAGGCCCCTGGCATTGGTTCTCAATGACTGGTAATATCCAACTTACAGCTGATGACATTGGCAAGGAAATAAGAAAACTCAGAGCAGTCTATCAATGCTTTCATGATTCATTGCTAAGACTCTCATCTTCCAGTTATCAAATTGTGATGGAGGCTCTGCACTGCAAACTTAAAATGATTAATGGCAATATTCTTGCTGTTGTTTTCTGCTGAAGACCCCTTCCCCAAGCACTCACGGAACCCAGCATGAAAATCACAGTCCAGCTGATCTCTATGCTGTTACTCAGTTTCCATTGCTTTAATGTTAATGTATAAACCTATCTGCTAGATTGAACTTTTCCAGTAATTACTAATTGACCTTTTATGTATTAATATAAAATGAGGCAGATGACACTTTCCGAAATGGTACTTTGCTTCCTCACTCTCTGAGTAACTTAAGGGACAACAAAAGATACCTAAGGGACTAATAACTGTCGCGTGTGCATCCTTTTCTCTATAACAACATTTGGGCTTTTTTTAATGGCTGTGAAGCTTCATGGGGCTTTATCTTGCTCAGATTTGACATGTTTGCTTTACTAAATTTATCCAATGCTTTACAATGTTTTATTATCTTCATTATTTCACCTTTGTTTATTTTTGATTAACAGAATATATCATGAAGAAGAAGATGTCAAACTTACGGACAATATAGCAGGTATGATACTGAATCAATAATACCCAAGCTGCTAGTTATTGGTTAGACTATCAACAGTTTATCTTTAAATAGTAAAAGTCTACCAAAATATGAAAACTTAATTAGTTTACAGTTGTAAAACACTCCATTTTGTACCTCAAACACACTGTGGATCTTGTTCAGACTGACAATTTCAGCACATTAATTCTATTAATTTACTATATTTAAAAAGCTTTTTAGAAAAGTAAATTGGCATCTGAAATGTGGGTGTTTATACTGTTCATTTTTTTCAGCACAACAGAAATTTCAGTAACATATTTTAATTTTCTCTGCCCTAGATTCAGGAAATAATGTGAGTAAATTTCTGTTCAGAGCACTCAGAAATGTAACACCTTGGCCNGGAGTCACCGTCCCTGGGGTTGTTCAAAAAGAGACTGGATGAGGCACTTAGTGCCATGGTCTAGTTGACTGGATAGGGCTGGGTGCTAGGTTGGGCTGGATGATCTTGGAGGACTTTCCAACCTGGCTGATTCTATGTTTCTAAGATATCTTCTGGACAAGAGAAATATGACTACTTATACTTACTTCAGACTCAAAATACAGGTACAAGTTCCTTAAAAAAAAAAAAAAAAAAAAAAGAAGAGTTTTTTACTTTTAAGGTAGCAAACCCATGTTTAGAATCATTCCAATTCTCATCAAACTTCAATGAAACACCTATATAACAGACTATCCCATCCACTATTTTAACAAGAACTAAATCTGTCAAGGACTGTCAACACAGTGTGGCTGTCATCATAGTGTGGCTATTTTGAGAAACTGCAAATTGGAAATAAGTATCTCTAGATAAAATCAGTATTAATAATACAGCATTGTCTATAACCATTGATATATTAAGAACCCAGTATCAGACAGGGCATTAAAAACCAAATCAACCAACCAAACAAAAAAACCCAACAAAAATCTCCATGGAATTTTTACATTCCAGTTCTCAGCACAGAGATAGAATTCAAACCAGTACAAAATAATGAACTTGCCTACTGTTGTGTGGGAAAAGAGAAGAGGAGCTAGAAGTGATATTGCAAGAGGAAAACTGACTGAGTAGGTATGACAGGAATATGTGGGCTATATGTAATGACAGGAACTTCATAATATACTCTTCATTAAAGTGACAGGAAAAGCAAAAGAGGCAAACTACATTCTGATGAAATACTGATGGATAATTTTTGGTAGGACACACATTACTAAATATGTGGCTTATAAAAACAAACAAAAAACAAAGGTAAATGAGAATTACAGGAAGAATGGTACTAAATACTAGTGATTGTGAGCACGAAACAATGAAGATGAAGCTCATTTGAGTCTAATCTGCAAAATAAGGTATTAATATTGCCATGAGCTACTTATCTAATTAAAGTACTTTTGAAACAGTCACAGAAATGAAGAAGAATTTTAATCCTGTAATTCGGTTTCTTCTTATCAACTCTGAGGTTAAATATACACACATTATAAATATTTAGGACACAGATTTATCTCCATCATAGACTCTGTCAGTCTGGATTATTCCAAGTATCAACTACCTCATTAATCCAGAATCTCACTGCAAACCCCTCAGTGCTGTAGATGTCAGAAGGGAGTATGAGTCTGCTTAACATAGGTAGATATGGGCAGGCTTCTCCATCCACACATTAAGTTTCTACCTTCTCAGATGTAAACGACGGAAGGAGTGCCTTGGATTACATCTGGACACTCCAGGGCTTCATATACAGCACTATTACATCTATTGTAGTGCCAACATGCTACACAAGTCCTCCATAAGTGTCAGTTCATGGCCAGCTCACCCTAGATCCAAAAGAACAATAAAGCATAAGCTTTGTTCAGAGATGACCAGTTATATGTAAATTACCTTATAAGTGCTGGCAGTGAGGTAGGGGAGGGCAGAAAGGATGGGAAAAGGGACTGCGGGGAGATACAAGTTTTCACTGGAGCAGAGGCGGTTGATTGTGTGGAGGGTATTCAGTTTAGGGAATCAAATTATTGTCTGCCACCTGGCATTTTCCTGAAATTTCTTCTTCAACCAAAGCATGGCCAAGTTTGCCATTGCATGAAGCCTAGAGCATATCATGTAGTGAAGTAATAGATTAAATAAAGTGTTGGCAGTTAAATCTGGAAACTTCTGAGGAAACTGAAATTGCCTGATGTCCACAGGCTATCACTAATTTCAAAAAACCTATTTACATAAAAAAACACCCCCACACTTAGGCCTTGTACTCACCGCACTCAGTAGGAAGAGAAATTGGTTTCTGTCTTGCAGATTTTACACAGTAGACCTATGTGTTGTCAGGAAAAAATTTGCATATGAGAAAAATTTGAGAGGGTTTATGTGCAGTGAAGCCTTTACTGCAGCTTGTTGTATCATGGAACTTTGCACTACGTGACTTTCTTCTGGCTAGGTATAAAAGTTTATAGGAATTTCCTTTCAAATAATGCATTAACAAACAAGCAGAGTGCTTTGTTGTGGCCAAATATTCAGGATGAGTCATATCCAGAACCTGACATTTCTCCAATGTGAGCAACTGCATGAGATTTTGACATTTGCTAGTGACCCTGCTCTAGACACCGTCCCCCAGATTCCCAGCAACAAAGCATCTGTATGGCTTAGGGGATTGGTAATCAGATACTTCACCTCCAGGTCATAGCAGGTCGGTGGTTCAAGAGCAGCAAGGCTTTGTAATGACTTAAGACACTATTGGATATTTATTCAGAGGCATATGGAGAAGAGAAGATATGATTTCTGTGCAGCAAGCAGTAGACATAGCCACATATAGATAGAAACATTATGGCAGTTGCCAGTCTGTTACAAATGTTAAAGTGACAGAATATCAGTCTAATAGAGGTTGATTAACTCCTTAATAACAGTATAGATTGTGTGTTGTTTTAATGCTGGCCTTGTAGTAAAAGCATCATGGTTTATTCAGTATTCTGAAACTAAGAGAGACAAAAAATCATGTTTAACTCTCATTCTCTCCCTCTCCAGGTTGTAGAAGAATTTTAAAAGTGGGTTTGAATGTTACTGGAGACAATCCAAAGACAATTTTAATTTGAAATTTCTGTCTTAGCCAGAACAATTTCAGCAAGGATGAAAATATGTTTTGCAGGTCTTTTTAGGCACTTTACTACATAGGGGAAACTCTAAGTGCAGTGTTTGAAATTTCAGTATGTCCTTAGTGAGGATAAAAATAATAATTAAAAAAACATTATCAAGGTCACTATCAACCTGATACTCTGGAGTCAGACTGTATGGCCTGTGTGTGAGAAAAAACAGGTGAAGGATGATCTCTGTTGTGGAGGGACCGGGGCTGGTAGGTGTGAAACAGAAACATGATGCCTTCTCTAGTGTACTGTCAGTGACAGCTCCAGAAGAGAGACAGACTGGCTGGCATGAATGCCCTGTCCATTGGCCCGTACTGCCTCCCAGTGGGCATCAACTACTTCTCTTGGGGGGGGAAAGGTATGGCTTTTTAAAATGCATGGTAGACAAACCACTGTCCTTGGACAACTAAGGGGGAAATTAACTGACAACTAGACCTGGTGTCTAATACACACCAAAACTCTTGATCACTTTCCAGTGTACAGCTCTCTGCGATGACAATGCACGCATGGTTCACCCATAGGTTTCTGCAGAATGTATCTCTCCATTTTAAAAATAAAAGTTTCAGCAGGCAGCCTTACAAATATGAATTTGTGTAGTATCAGTTTGCACGAAGAAGGCTGTCCCTGTCACTCTCAGCTCTGACAAGCAACAGCAGAGCCATATCACATCACATGGCTGTGGCTAGCTTTACAGTTATTTTCTGTGCAGTGCTAACAGTAACTTATTTTTTCTTTTCACTCTTCTTAATGGGGCTCAGACCACCAGCAGAGGACAACGGGATCCCCAAAACAGTGAATAATAGAGAAAACAGCAGTAAGGTCTGTGGAAAACAGTGAAAGAAGAGCTGTGGTGAGCATTTCCATACCCCGTTAGCAGCTTACGGAGCTGCATGGTTTGTAGCCTCAACCTCACTTTTCCTAACAGGCTCATTGAACCAAGGAAGCTGTTCAGAGCCAGGAACCTCAACTCTGCCTTTCCCAGCAAAAATCCACAATCCCTTCCGGCCCTGTGCTGTTACTAGCTTGAAAAGTCACATAAACCTTTGTGCTGGGATGTTTGTGTGGTTACTGCAAAACTTATGGAGACCCGGGGAAATCACAGGGCTGTGCAAACATTTGAAAGGCTTAGAGTTGTTGCCCATGCTTTAAACAGTGCATTTATCTCTTACTCCTCTATTCTATAAGTCACAGTATAAAGTCACATGGTACTATAGCACAAGTTATATGAATAAACAAAGCCTTCTATATTTAGGTGTGTCCAACTACAAAGGTTACTTAGGTGTGGGTTGTTTTTTTTTCCTCCAAAGTGGATCCTGTTCAGGGTTTAATATCCTGCTTTATTTCAACAGTGCTTATCGTTTAAAGTTAATGTTCAGGATCCTTGGATCTGATACTCTCCCACTGCACACAAGACACAGAACTGAAGGACGTCAAAGTAAGCAGATGGTCCTGAATACACAGAAAAGGCAAAAGCATTACATTGCAAGTATTGTTCTTGCATCACTCTGCCTTGTCGAGAGCTCATGTTATCAGGTTCGTGTATATGTGCATTTGAGACTCCTTCAAAGGAAGAAATAGGATGCCTAACTTTTAGTGCAGAAAATGAGTTCCAAAATACACACAAGATAAAGGCTGATAACATCTCTGAAATCTCCTACTTAATCTGCAGCCCTCAAGAAAAATCTGTTGACTTTAAAATGGTACTCTGCCCGTGCTGCATATGGTAATTAATGGGCCTGTGGTACCCTACTCATACGACAATCGTTCAAGTTAAGGGTTTGTACCTCAATTTTTATCAAGTTGATGCCCGAGTGGGGTTGCCCACCCAGCTGAGAAAAGCCAAGCCCCCACTCGATCTCTCCCACTCTTTCCCGTTTCCCAGGTGGGGTGCAGGCGCGGTAACCCCAACAGCAACTTCGGCTGCAGCAGGTGCAGCGGCAGCACACGCCTGGCTGAGGCCGAACCCAGGTTCGGTGCGAGGCGCCCCCGCCCCGGTGCGAGGCGGCCACGTGGAACCACGGCTCCCGCGGCGGCTACTTCCTGCTCCGCATCACCCTGGCCGCTGCGCCCAGCGGGGAGGCAGGCAGGGAGACAGGCACGGCAACCCGCACCGGCGAAGCTGATGGGGAGGAGAGGGAACTAGAGGAGGCGTGTAGGGAGAGACTAGGGTGAGGGGAAGGAGGGGAAGAAAAAGAGAAAAAAAAAGGGGTGGGTGTTGAATTAAAAAAAAAAAAAAGTTTGTACGTGCAGCGGCGGAGGGGAGAGAACCTCCGCAGGCGGGCGGCTGCTGGAGAGCAGCGGCAGCCGGGGGAGGAGGGGGAGAGGAGGTGACAGCGGGGCCGTGCTGTGCCGGGCGGGGGGCGGAAGCCCGCCGGTGCGCGGGGCCGGGCGCTGCGTGCGCGGCGGCGGGAGGGAGAGGGCGGGCAGGCGGGAGGATGCGGCTGAAGCTGGGCTTCCTGCTGCGCGCCGTGCTGCTGGCGAGCAGCTTCTTGGGGCTGCTGCTACTCTGGTCCTCGCTGTCGCCCCGCACTGAGGAGCCGGCTCCCCCGGGACGGACGCGGGTGAGTGTGTAGCCGCGCTGGCTGGCGGGGCGGGCGGGATATCCCCGCCGCCCGGGATGTGACCGTCTGCGGGCGGGTGGGGGGCGGCTGCCCGGTCTGCGGCCTGCGGCGCCTACAGGCCCGAGAGGGGAGCGCGGAGCGGCGGAGCCGGATCCAGCTTTTCCTCGGATCCACCGGCTCGCCGCCGGCGTGAGGCTGTCCGCGCCGGGCTATGATGGGCCCCGGCGGTGGAGCCGGGTGGGTGTTTGGTCCGCGCCGCCCCACCCGGTGCGGGACCGCTGCAACACCCCCTCCCCCTAGGGGCCGGGCCGGCAGCGCGCTGCCGGCGTGGTGTTCTGGGCAGTGTCCCGACGGGGCCCTTACCCGGGATCCCCCCGCCGGCGATACCGTGGGCACTCAAAGCGCCTGGGTCTGCGTCTGCTCCCGAGGGCTTTCCCATTCCTAAAATGATTGGTACGTAAGTATTCTGCAAAGGTCTCCCCCAGAGCTTCAACGAAGAGTGCAGGTGCCTCCCTCTCCCACTTGCCCCACTGCCATGGATTGGCCTCCTGACGTTTTACTAACCAAACGGTAGGTTTTACCAAGGAGAAGCAACAGACAGGTAATTTAAGAACAGAGCAAGGAAAGGCAGAGGGCGTTGGACTGATCGTGCTGGCGGTGCAGATCTCTTCAGTCCGAAATGGTAGGGTGAACAGTGAAGTGTAGCGATTCGGCTGAAAGGGATGGTCATCTTGAGAAATGTTTCAGGTGTTCACACAAACAGCTCTGCAGGGCAAGCCTTGTATTAATCAGGTGAGGATAATCTGATCAGTCGACACCAGGCTCTTGGAAGGAGTCAAAGTGCTTTTTCCCTTTTCATCAGGTATTTTAGAACTGTGGAACATATCTGGACTTAATGAGATCTGCTTCAAGTAAGACTACTCAAGATTATTGTAATCTTGATGAAGTAATGATTTTTTGTTAAAGTTATTAAATATGATGTGTTCACTAATGATGTTGATCCTCTTTAGTGGGCTGCTTTGGATAATTATGAAAGGCAAGCATGCTGACAGAACCCTTGCTTTCGAAAACTGAAAATGACTTTGGATTCCTTGAGCAGATGCTCCGTCTTCTGAAGCTTTTACAGTTTACTGTATTTTGGCAGTTACTGTTGAGATAATAGGCCGCAGGGGTTCTTTTGGAGACACGCAGTTTAAGTGGTGAGGTTTCTGTAATCTGTTCTTCTAGACACAACATGGGCTTTTCTGTGTACAGAGAAATCTTCAGGATTTCTGTTTGCGTAACTCCCAAGAAAATGCCAAGCAGTAAATGTTTTGTGTCAAAAATAAGTGCATTTACTTTTCCTGCTTGGGAAAGCATAACAGATCTGGAAAGTGACATCCTCTGGAAAAAAAAAGTTACGATTGCATTGCATTGCTGTGTAGTGACCATCTTCACAAGATTCTTCTGGGGTGACAACTGAAATATTGCAGTCTTGCTGTGTGTTTATTCAGATGCTGTAATGAGTTATGTTATGTGTTCTCATGAGCCTGGAGGGTTTCACACAGAAACTTTTGAGCTGAACTCTGATACCCGCCTCCATTCACACATGAGGTCTAAGACGTTTTTTTTTTCCTAGCTGATGTACGTGGCAGTGAGAGACTTAGAAGACTTTGTGCAGTCTGGCCCCTGGTAAAGCAGCATTCTGTTTTGGTTACACCTGCCTTGTCTGGAGGAGGAAATAACCATGATCATCAACTCAGGAAATAATTCAAGTCTTTGTCAGGAACAAATACAATTCTATTAAGTCAACACTGGCAGAGATGTAATCTAAACAATATCTGTTTCATTAGCTAGATCAGATATTTGTTTGTCATGATATATATCAGATTGGGTAACATGCTGCTGCTTCATCGTTTTCTGGGAAATGGTATTGGTACTACTAAATTCATGTTTTGATTTGGGCTGCTTTCCTCCTTAGAAGCTGCGCAGGTGAGAATTACTAGTTGAACAATAGGGAGTAGGCTCCCTGCTAGCAGTGCTCCAGCATGTTTCTGGGACACTGGCAGATCATCCTGCTGGGTGACGCAGTGCTGACCCCGTCAGGTGGACCTGTATCATGGGGTACTCTGCAACCCCTGAGAACAGTTTCAGCATGTAGGAACTCGGAGATTATCCTAACTGCTTTTCTGAAATGCAGTGATATGCACTTCATTTAGTCATAGAAACATATTGTGTTTGCTTGTTTGTTAATTGCTAAAGTTTGTTAAGCTAAGGATAATAGAATAATTCTTCTTCATGTGCAACACCCTCCTCCCTGTGCTTGCCCTGAAGGCGCTAGCCAGCAAACATAGATTTCCTGCTCAAACAATAGCAGCTGAAAATAGAATTTAACTTTTTATAGCTATCCTCAGGCAATACCCTTTCCCTTTCTGCATTGTAACCCTGGGCACTTATTTATAACACTGAGGCATTAAAGAAGAAAAAAAGAAAAGTTCTGCTGTGTTGTTCTTTTTAAATGTATGACCTTGGATCTTTTCTTGCTTACAGCAGCAGATGGAAATAGATAAACTGAAAACCATGTAACAGTGTTGTAACAATGTGTATTCTCCCCTCAGATATTACTTTTTTTGTTTTTTTTCTACTGATGTTAAAAATCTTAAGAGATCTTTGGAAAGGCCAGATAATTAATGTACAAGTGGTTTTCAAAGAAAAAGTGAAAGTGGAAAGTGGCTATTTAGGAAGGAAATGAGAGAACACAGATCTTCCTTTCTGAGAGACTACCACAGATGTGTGTGTTAACAGAAAGCGCATTCAGAAGTTGAGGGCAAAGCTTCTCTTCAGGTAACCCAACTGCGTAACTTTGTTTATGCATGACAATAGTTGAAGAAAAAGTGCTTGTGGGATTCAGATGAAGAGATTAAGTATTTATTTATTGAATTACCAGAAATATCGAAACAGAATAAAATAACCATTATTCTAAAGAGCTTTTACTTTTCAATTTAAACCAGCTAGAAACAATGAATATCCATTAAGAGCTGTTCTCAGACTCTTTAAAAGTGTGTTTGGTTTTGTGTAAGTAAGGATCACAAAGGTACGAAAGATTTATGTAGGGACACTCCTCATTATGGCTGTGTGTTGATGACACAGAGCTGTATGGAGTGCTGATGTGCTAGAAGGCTGTGCTGCCATTCAGTGGTACCTAGACACACTGGGGAGTTGGGCAGGGATGAATTTAATGAAATACAACAAGGAGAAATGTAGAGTCTTGCATCCAGGAAAGAATAACCCTGTCTACTAGTACAGGTTAGGGACTGACCTGTTGGGGAGCAGCACAGAAGAGAGGGACCTGGGAGTTGTGGTGGACAACAGGATGACTGTAAGTCAGGAATGTGCCTTTGTGACCAAGAAGGCCAGTGGCATCCTGGGGTGTATTAGAAGGGCTGTGGTTAGTAGGTCAAGAGAGGTTCTTCTCCCTCTTTGCTCTGCCCTGGTGATGCTGCATCTGGAATACTGTGTCCATTTCTGAGTCCCTCAGTTCAAGAAGGAAAGGGAACTGCTTGAAAGAGTCCAGCACAGAGCCACAAAGGTGATTAAGGGAATGGGACATCTTCCTTATGAGGGAAAACTGAGGGAGCTGGGCCTTTTTAGCTTAGAGAGTGAGGAATGACCTCATTAATGTTTATAAATATATAAAGGGTGAGTGTCAGGAGGATGGAGCCAGGCTCTTCTCAGTGCTCAGTGACAGGACAAGGGGCAATGGGTGAAGGCTGAAGCATAGGAGGTTCTGCCTACACATAAGCAAAAACTTTTTCACTGTGAGGGTGACAAAACACTGTAACAGGCTGCCCAGAGAGATTGTGGGATCCCTTTGGGGACCTTCAAAACCCACCTGGACGTGTTCCTGTGTGACCTACTCTATGTGATCCTGCTCTGGCATGGTGCTGTGACTAGATGATCTTTCAAGGTCCCTTCCAATACCTAATGTTCTGTGATTCTGTGACTTGTTGATTTGTTTATTATGTGTATGTGTGGGGTCTTTTGGATGTTTTCTGATATCTTCTGCCCTTTTGGATCAAAGCATCACCGTTTTGGAGGTAGCAGGAAATGACTGAGTTTATTCATTGTAAGAGGATTACTGTAGCAATATCAGCTATTGTGTTTGTTCTCCAGTGCGATGTGTTGCTAATAATCAGCCTCAGATGCACAGCCTTAAAAGCTGGTAGCATCGAGGAGTGGGTTGTACAGCAGGCAGGACAAATGGACCGAAACAGTAAAGAAAAATTCATTACTGGGAAGTTGAGAACAGAGTATTTGGAGGAATAACTGCATTATAGGTTAACTTTGACTCTCCAAATCTGACCAATTACATAATAGTGTTTAGATGCAACTGACATTGGTGGGTTTGGGTTTTGTGGAGTTTCTTTGGTGGTTTGTGGATTTTTTTTTTGTTTGTTTAATATGTGTTTAGTCTGCCTGAGGTAAGCTCAAAGTACAACTTTGCATGCTCATAGTCTGGTAGTAGTGTGATATGTGGTCTCATACTTCAGTCTTTACCGGAGCACTCCAACAAGCTGCTAGAAATAACCCTGTTAATTTGCCATTTGAAGGACAGTAAGACAGAGTGTTCAGTATGTTACAGAGCCTAGAAAGGCAGTAAAAAAATTGCTGGAAGCGTGTGCTAACCTGCATGAGTCAGAAATATGATGGTGAGATTGCAAAACTCACAAATTGTTCTGTCTTATGGAGAAAAGAGAACTTCCTAATATTTTGGCATGGACTGTCTGGCCTCTTGTCTGTGAACCTGGTGCTTCAGACTTGAAGCATTACAATATTTATGTTATTTCCCCAGCTTCAGCACATATAGCCACTGATGGGCTGCTGTTAACTTGCCTTGCCATGTATTGAAGGCATTTAATTTTCTGTGTCTGTAAGTGACATGTTTGTCATGGACTCTTGTTTAGAGGGTGTTTGTTTATCAACACTTCTCAGACTTTATGGACAGGGTTCTCAGGACTTTTTTCATGTGCATAAGTAATTGGACAACTGCCCACTTCCTCCTAGCCTCCCTGCTCATCCCTTACACCAGGCATGCTGTCAGCACTATAACTTAACAGGAGCTTTTGAGGTCACAGTCTCCCACCTTTGGACATTTATACCCTCATCTCCCCACCAGGACATTTTTCTGTCCTGGCTGCCATATGTACAGCTGTACCATAGTGAGGAAAGAGTGGTTCCCCTCAGATCAAGAAGGGAGGCTCTGTTGAGGGCCCTGGTTCAGTAAACCAGATGATGGACTTGCAGCTGCGTCTGTGGGCCCTCATCAGTTGCCAAGTTTAAACATTACAGTTCCCTTGTGTCCACTATAAGGTGGAGAATTTATGATGTGAAGGCAGAGGAGTTAGAAAAAAAACCAAAAAGCTGAATGGATATTTTCTGAGTGTTCTGGTGACACTCCTTCACCCTCACTCTTTAAGGACCGCTAATATCCTGTATGCTTTGGCAGGATTGTCACTGAAAACTTAATGACAAGTTGCAGACTGAGCTTGAAGTGTTATTGTGGTTTAAATTAGATTCTTTGCAGTGGAAGTCCCAGTGGAAACTTTTCCCTTTCCCTTAAGGAGTAATGGGAAATACGCTCAGAAGAGAAACCAAGACACAGGAATTTGAAGTTTGTATCGTTAGTGGAGGAAAGGTGGGAAAGGAAGTAAAATGATAAATCTGATGTTACAGGGTCCTGTGTCTTCAGTAGTGAAGGACTTCAACTTATCTGAGTTTGGTAAAACCATGATGCATTGTGGTACACAGGTGATCAAATAGAAAATTATCTCTTTCCTGTTACTTTGTATAGTTATCTCTATGTTAGTCACTTTTTACTGATTTGCCTTTCACCCAGTTATAGGGTGAAACCTTGTGCAAGGAGCAACACATCAGTTCTGCCACTCTGGCGTTATCTGAAAGCTTAACAGTCATTGATCATTTGGGTGTGAAAAGCTCCCCACAGGTGCAGGGCTGGATGTATGCATGTTGCCTTCTACAGTCAGAGCCATAGTAACTCAAGTGACTTGTTGTGTGACACTCGGTAGAAATGAACCCCTTAGCAAATTTTTGTTTTCAAGATTGATTTGAAATATGTACACAGGGAGGCAGTGAACTTGCTATAGCCAAAGTATTGATGTTGTAGGAAGTAAGCAGCACTTCCTTTTTCCTCTGTTTATTACAGTAACCTTTAGTGTTGCTAGCAAAGGTAATAGGCAGAATGTTTTTAGGTACTGAATGTGTTTTTTGTAGTATGTGTTTTTGTCTAAATTTGCTTTGAAAAAGCTTGTGAAATTCTTGTCACCCTTGGGAGACTACAAAACCCCCAGTTCTTGCTGTATTAGAAGTGGCTTCTTTTGAGTAATACTTCCAGGTAAGTTGCAGAATAAATGACAAAGCAAATAATGTGAAGACATGGAAACAATAAAAAGGCTACACAGTTCCTAGTGTTTATGTGTTTATGCAGAGATTGTAGTAAAACCTTCTTGAACTCTTCTCATTAAGATCCCTTGTAATAAGTTACTAAATAACTTGTTATCTCAAGACTATTAAATGTCTTGCTTCTCTAGAGAGAGCAGTTTCACACCACTTTATGCACATGACAAGATTACTTTTGTCGTATTCTACCTTCAAGTGTTGCCACTCATGAGTAATGGACAACTGAAAATAAAAGGTCTTAGATTAAGGCTGGTGTTTGTTCTTCAAGAATCGCCCTGCAGGAGGTGGGCATCTAGAGCATCCAGGACACCATTGGCAGGATCCTCAGTGTAGGATAAAAGGTGACTCTGGACTCCTGGATGAGATTATGCAACAAAAGACTTGGTAGTTGTTTCAGATATCGCACAAGTAATGCCATTTTGCAACTCAATTCAGTACTGCTGCAGTATTTAAATGAGAAACAATGAGTAAGACCACAGAAATCATGAGGGATCAACATGATGAGTTGGGTAGGCTGTCATTTGTTTAAAATAAATAAATAGATGTAGTAATTTGTGCTGCTTAGAGGCCAAACAGTGGCGCATTTAAAATAGCGGAATATAGTCCTTTTTTAAGTCTAGATAGTCATTAAGTCTCTACTTTAGACATGGTGAATTAAGGTATGATGGCTAAGCTGGAGTAGTAGAAATTCTGGTGCTAGTAAATTGAGTTACAGGAAAAGGCTCAATGGGTCATCAGGATGTCAGCCTTGAGAGAAGGCACAACATATTTGGAAGTATTTACATGTTTTTTTCGTGATGTGGCCAAGCAGCATGCACCTTCCCTAACTAAGGCTTAGTGGAGTTCATACTGTGTGTATTGAGCTGATGCTCCCTAATGAAAAATGACATATCTTTGCCCTATTTTTGTTAGATATTAAATCAGCATTATGGGAGACCGCTGAGTGGAAACAGGGCAGGATAAGCTGTTGTTACATTAATAGGTTTGACTTCTATCTTGGGGGAGGGGGAATGCTTTTTACAGAAACTAGGCCATATAACCTGAGAGAAGGATTCCAAGTCTGGTAACAGTTACATTTAATTGCTAGATTTCCTCTAAGTATGGAAAACAAACGTCTACTCTGAGCGATTAGTTTAAAAATAGCAACACGCTGTTTAAAAGGCCTCTGCCTCCATAAGTTTCCTTTAATCCTTCTGTGAATTAAATGGAATTTAGCTTGCTTGAATCTGCCTTTAGCAATCCATCTCAACCCTACAGTGCCCTAGATGTAGGCACTGTTTCAGTGGGTGAGGTTCTCCCCAACCACATGGCCAGTAGCACTGCTAAGGTAACCTGTTCGGTAAGGAAGGTGTTGCCAAAATGGCCCAACAAAGGGAAGCAATAAGCAGCCAGCAGCTCACATATATTTGCAATGTGCTTGTGTTTTGGGGGTATTCAAATTATATTAGCCTTTCACCTAATACAGGTTTTTAAGCAAAACCAAAAAATTATAAACTCAGTCGAGATCTGTAAGTTTAACCCAGAGGTTAAATTCTAGATTGGGCTTTATTAGCTAAATTCCTCCTTGAAGGAGATTTCTGAGGAAGTGTGTGCTTTTTTGTTGAGGGAGTGTTTTGCTGTTAGTTGTAAAAACTTGCAGGGAAGGCTAATACTTCTATTCTACCTTTGCTTTTCAAAGAGACATCCTTATTGTGGACCTTGAAGATAGTGTTCTTCCTGGGCTGTGCACATACGTTATTACTAAAATGAAAATAACTACTTTTGTAATGAAGAGATAATGCCTAAAAGAGGATTGTATTGAGCAGGAATTAAACCTGTTTCTCCATGCATATGTCTGCATTCTTGCAATTTATACAAGAAATTGCTGCTTTTTCCCCCTCTTCGTTAAAATAAACTAGTAGTTTGCTACTCTGTGGTGCTCTGGTTTGTTTTTTTGGGCTTTGTTTTGGTTTTTTTAGTGTCTTTCTCACTATGTCTTCTTGAATCTTTCATTTTCATGGCTTACTCCAGTAATGTTTATTAGTAGTGCCCTGACTTTCCTGAGCTACAGTTGATTTTCTTTTGATTTCCTTGTGGAGCATTCAGTTGCATATAGCAGCAGTTGGCACTGGTGTGCCGTAAATCCCTGAGCAGGATGAGAGAACTGTAGGAGAGTATAAGGTAAAAACAGTATACCATTTTACATGCTATTTACATTTGGAAAACCTTCTTTACAGTTGAAAGTCTGAAAATATAACTGTTAATGAAATTAAAGCATAAGCAGATGGTGCACAACCCACAAAGTTTCTTACTTATTTTGTTGCCTTTTAAAAAACTGGCAGTGAAAATGGCTCAGCAAGAACTGTTCTCATTTCAGTGATTATAGTTGTTGCTTTTAATAAGGCAGAAAATATTATGTTAAGTAGTATCCTATGGGGGGGAAATTAATGATGTTGAGTATATTTTTTTTAATTTGATTTTTTTTTTTTTTTTCACAACTTGGGAATTAAAATTTGCTTTGGTTTTAACCTGTAGTAAGAATTCCCTTTTAAGGATAATTAAACAATATAAGGAATAACATTTCAGTAGGGCCAAATCATAGAAGAACTCTCTTTTATTTCTCAGTTCCTACCTTTATGGATTTGAGATATTTCAGCAGTGTCTTTGTTTTGAGTTAGTAAGAATTATAGATAAAGTATCTGCATGACTGTAGAAGATGCCTCATCTGTAATAACATTTTGAAACAAACCCATTAGAAGTAACCAAGGTACTTCTTAAAAGTGCCTCTTAGGGTAATGTCATGAGTTTTCTGTCCTTCCTATTGAAGAAGGAAGACCAAGTAAGATAATACTGAGATACAGCGTTTTTCAGAGAAAATAAATTCTCCACATTCTTTAGTCTTGAAACAAGACTCCTCACTTAAACGAGGCCTTGAAGTCAGCTCTTCAAGGCTCATAATACATGTCTTTTCTAAGCTGTGCATTTGTCAGTGGTGCATTTATCATGCACCTTAAACTACTTTACCTGCTCTGCCTCTGCTAATCCATCTCCCACTGTGTTATTCTAACGTGCCAAAGCTTCTGAGAAACTTTAAACAGCAGCTATGAAATATGTTACTTTTTTTTTCTCACCTCTTCCATGTTTTCCTACCCTTGTTTCCCTCCCCTCTATGAAATATGTTTCTCCTACACGAAAGCAAGACCTGCACTAGTGATTAGTGTAAAAACAGTATCTCAGTAATCTGCAGTGGTGGGAGGTGTGTTGTTTGATTCTTTTGATGGAGTATAAGCTTTTAATGATTGTCTGTAAGTGTATCAGCTGTCTCTGATCAGAATGTTCTTAGCCAGCAGTTCTCAAGTCCAGGAGGATGGTGTGTGGGTTTCTTGTGCATCAGCTCCTGCTGGTAAGAGAGAGGAACGTCCTAGTGTATCTCCTATTACTTTTTTTGGAGGTCCTTCACTCGAAATGCTTATAGTTCACTCATTGGAAAGTATTCTTAACCCGGGAGATTTACTGAGTGCTTAAAGTGGTCTTGAGTGCTCTCTGTGGAGGTGTACCAGCCCTGGGTGTCTGAAGTAAGACTGCAGATAAATTTATGGGTTGCATCTGTGTGGTATCTGTGCCTAGGAGATGAAAACTCTTTGTGTCTTCTGTCCCTCTTTTAGATTTTCTAGTGGCAATCTGAAATATTTGTCTTGAACACAGGCTTATTTTTCAGTTATGGAAAGAGTACAAGAAAGAATAGGTTAAGGATGGCCAAGAAATATTGACTTGACAAATGAGCCTGGAAAGTTCTTCAAGCATGAGCACCTCCTTCAAGGTCATCAGTAGAAAAAACATCCTCAAGGAGAACAGCTATCCGTGGCGCTGGAATCAAGATTGGGAGAAGACTTTAGTGTCAAATCTGGGGCTAACAATTACTGTGGCCCAGCTTTGGCAATGTGTGACAACACCCTTGAGTGCTCGTTTATGAAGCAGTGAGTAGTTGCCCAGAGTGTCAATGCCACAGCTGTGATTTTGTTTAGAGAAACTCAGGGAGGGAATCTCTGGTATTAGAGAGCAGACTTGCCTTTTCCATGAATAGTCATGTCAGTCACCTTTTGGGGAGTTAGCAAGTTTTGCTCCTGTTATTATCTTCTACCAAGGCTGATGATGACAGGGGAGTTGTCAAGCTGTTGTGATAAAAGGGAGCAGACTGCCAGGATAGTTCATATAGCCTTTAATCTTTGTGTATGCCTGAGGGGCCTTGGGAAAAGAGGATGGCAGGGAGCAGGCTGGATTAATTTTGCTGGATGAAATGGATATGTCCTGGGGGTTGGCCTACTTTAAAAATAATTAGAATTCTTTGAAATCTGCTGTCCTTGAACACACTTAATCTGTCCTACGTCCCCGTTCTCTGATTCACATATGCCTGGATCTTGTGGTTGAGAGATGTGTCTTGCCTCTTTTGGGAGGTACTTGCTTTGGCTGTGTTTCCTAGGAATGTGTAAATTCTAAATCTAAGCATGTATGTGTGTGGTGAAATGTCCAGGACTGCAGGTAATCAGAGGTGCCTGATTATGTTTTTGTTGTCACACTGAACAGAGGCTGTGGGCTTACAGTGAGGCATGAAAGACACTCATTTTTCACTGTTAATGCAATTATTACATTCAATGTAAACAAACAAACAAACAAACAAAAAAAAGCAGGCAGCTTTTTTAAACAGTCCTGCATGTTTGCTTTGGGTAGTAAAGGTATGATTCAGTTCTTACAAGAAGGCTTGGTAGTGATTGTTAATTGACTGTAGCCAGCACAAGTCCATGTTAGTGTAATGAGGTGTATTGATCTTTGTTATTCCTGGTTCTTAGTCCAGTCTTACCCTCAGATGAAGGATGAATATCTGCACTTAATTTATTTCTTTGGGGTTTTTCCTGGACAGTGTTTTGTTTTGTTTTGTTGTTTGTTGTTTTTTTTTTTTTTTTTCCCCATGATCATGCTTCATGGGAATCTGGAGAGATAATTAGACTTACTTTCATGACCCTGTTCAAACATCTTGAGTTTTCTTGCATTGCAGTAGGATAGTGATGCAGATATCTGAAAGTAACAAAGAAAGAGATATGATCTGACTATTTCTCTTAATTTGTCCTCTGTATTAAGTTGGACAATCTTTCTTCTAATAGTATTTTATATCCTGTGAGAAACCTAAGGGTTCTCTGTGTAATGGTTTGAGCAGGCAGCTTAACCTGTTTGCTATGCATTAATCCCTTACACTATGGGAAAAAAAACCTGTTTCATTTTAAACTACAAATTTGTGTCTATGATTAAAGAAGTCTTCATAGCCTTAAACATTAAGCACCAAATTTTTCACTGTTTCTGCAAGAGAGGCATCTGGGACAGGTTTTTGAACAGATTATATTTTGTGTGGTGTTTGCAAACTTTAGTCAAAAGAGTTTTCAATCTTAGCAATCTTGAATTTTTTTTAGGAGGGGTTCACAGCTGTTACTTTCTAACAAATAGACAAAACTTATTTACTATTTTGATTTGTGTAACAACTGTAATGTACTACTTAATATTGCCCAGGGAGGTTGTGGATGCTTCCTCCCTGGAGGTGTTTAAGGTCAGGCTGGATGAGGCCTTGGGCGAGCTGCTCTAGTGGGAGGTGTCCCTGCCTGTGGCAGGGGGTTGGAGCTGGATGATCCTTGAGGTCCCTTCCAACCTAAACCATTCTATGATTCTATGATTCTATGATTATCAAAGGCATAATGTTACAAGTGGAATTCATTATACATTTTGGGGTGATGTTTTAAAAATATTTTTTAGTAGTTGAACTAAATAATCTGGTGCTGTAAAATGTTCAGTGATAAGAATGCTTTTGAGTATTGCAATTAAGTGTGTTTTACCATCTTCACTTTTTCATTCTTAAACCTGAGATAGTTCCTAAGTGCAAGGTGATAGAGCTTTTCCATATCTACTAAAATGCATGGGCATTTATTTTTTTAAGACCAGTTCTACTGATGATGAAGTTAAGGTGTCATATACAAAATCAATGTCTGTATGTAGCTGGCTTTCTGTAAGTAGCTTTGGCTTTACTAATGGAAACCTTCCAGCAGTGTATATTTATGAGATAAAGTCTTTGGCCCAGGTGTTAGACTTTTCCTGTAGAAAGTGCATTTTCTGTCTCGCATGCATTTGTTAACTTTGTCCTTTATGTTACTTAACTGTTTTCATGTTGTACTGGCTGTGGAACTTAAAAGTACGAAAAAGACCAGTTATGGCATGGGTTTATAACCAGTACATAGTTTGTTCCAATGCATGTTAACCTCTGTAATGTTCCTGTTCCTTCATAGAGTTTTGCTTCTAAAGCTCCATTTTCTTTACTTATTTTACATTGTCTTTACTTAGTTTACATTGTCTTTAGACTGAAGGAATGTGAGCAGCGCTAGACTGACATTCTCTTACACCATTTTGTACCTAGCTATAGTGGCATAAAAGAGTGGGAAGATACTTCTGTGGAAGGGAATTCTGTTTTACATTTGAATACATTTTCAAAGGAAAAGTTAGTGCTGGAGATCTACAACAGCGTGTTCAAATCGTCATGCTGTGAAAAGTCACCATTTTGGTATGCTTTTTTCATGATGTCATGGAGGCAGGGAATTAATGTGGCAGAGTCAGGAATTATAAAAATAGAATTATTTTATTTTCCTGAAAACTCTACCCCCAAAACGATATACAAAACAAGTTTAGGTTTATTTATAGATTCTAATTTGATGGAGAATTCTTCAAAAGGAGGTTATGGACAAATTTAGAGATTTAGGAAGTCAGGAAATGGAAAAGGCTGAGCTATAAACACATCTTTACCTTAGTATCAATCAGGCTGAGCAGAGAAGTAACGGAATCATAGAATCATAGAATGGTTTAGGTTGGAAGGGACCTCAAGGATCATCCAGCTCCAACCCCCTGCCATAGGCAGGGACACCTCCCACTAGAGCAGGCTGCTCAAGGCCTCATCCAGCCTGGCTTTAAACGCCTCCAGGGAGGAACAGCAGGCTTTACTCACAGAGGTGAGATAAGAAACTGGGCGATGATCCCTTGCTGAATTTCTCTGCGGCTTGACTGATTCTGACGCTGCAAGCAATATCCAGTAGTCTGGATCCACGCGGCAGAAGCCCAAGGCGAGCGACAAATCTGCCGAACTCAGAAATGTCTCAAGATATGGCTGCCACAAGACAGGGGTTCGTGGAAGCAACACTGCCTCAGCAGCAGCAGAGGAGGGCCAAGTTTGGTTCAAGAGTAACCAGATCCAGGTGCCACCGGCAGCTCTCTCAAAAAGACCCCAGGACTTGGCAAGCTTACAAGTTTGCACAGAATGGTGCAAAAGTGGGGAGAACTGTCCAAAGGCAGGGACAGTGTAAAACCGAGAGCCACGTAAAAGGTAGGAGCCGTCCAAAAGTGGGGACGGTCCAAAACGAGAATTCTGTCACGGCAGGAACCTGTCCTGTTGGGAATTCTGTCAAGGTGGGAGCCCCTCACCTTCTCCCTTGCTCTTTTTATCCTTTTCTAGACAAAGTGTCCATTTGCCATTTCATCTGAGCGTGAAAACCCAGCTGACCACCAGCCCAACTCCAGTGCAGGCTCCCATCTGGGTCAGCACACGTGCAGAAAGGTGTCTCCTGCTGTTCCCCCTTCAAGCCCGCAGGGTGTGGAGGGGAAAGCAGTTTTCATGCCGCCTTCTCTTCCCCATTCGAACCCTCGTGGCGGGGAGAAGAAAGGAATTTGGATTACTCTGGAACACATGAGAACTCTATTGAGGCTTGGAGTTCTGAAAAGGGAGAAGTGAAGTGCCCTCACATAGTGCAGGACAACCGCTGCTTAATCACATCTTCCCCCTTCTCTCAGAATTTAAGAATGTGCATCTGTCTCCCTGGTTCTGTAGTATGATGGAAAATTAGCCTAGGTTTAGAGAAGAGGGAGATTCATATTGCTAGTAATATTTACCAGAAATGTCAGTAATATTTGACAGAAGTGCCCTGTTGTTTAGAACATAAAGGTGTTTCTGCATTACCATTAACACTTAGCACAGGAAGCACTGGAAAAACAGTCCTGAGTGGCTCAGGAAGGGGAACAGCAGCTATCGCCCAGACCACCCAAAACAACCTGTTTCACTGTTACAGGATTTCCATGCACAGGAACACTCAGACTATTTCTGAGATGGGGTCTGGGTGTGGTGACTTGCACAACCTATGGACAAGTTTGGGTAATTTTTTTTGATGCTCCTAACACACCCTGAGTGCGTAAATTCAGTAGGGCCTTAAGAGTGCTGCTTTTATACCTGACTTCCTCAGCCTCTAAGGGAGAAGGAAGGTTAAGAGAGAGACATTCCAGGTTTTCATCTCTTTTTGTTTTTTTCCTTGGTGGGGGTTTGTGTGTAGTATTTCTTTGCTTGTTTCTTTTGTCGTCATTCTCTTAGTTGTGTTATCTTGCTTTGTTTTAAAGGTACAAAAAAGAACTTTCTCTTGAGCCAGGAAGCTGCCTTCCTGCCAGCCTGCAGGTACTTGTTGTGCCCAGTGTGCCATGTTGGTCTAGAGGAAGGCTCTGAGGACAGCTGGAACTCACTCTGCGAGGAGCAGGGCTCTGCAGCCCTTATCTCTCCACTGCATGCCTTTGCACAAGTAGTAGTTGTAACAGCCTCAGGAGGCTGTGTTCTTTGTGTTTTGCTACACAGGCACTCTTCTGTGGTTTTTAGCTACACGTTGCTTCCAGTAGCCTTTCTTTTCTCTTTTTTTTCTTTTTTTTGCTTCATTCATGCTCTTGTTTTGAACTAGCTTGGCACTGGCTGTTGCTCCACCTTATGGATGCCAAATTTGTTTGGCTTCCCTGCACAGCTGGCTGCTGGGAATCCTTAACTCTGTGTAGCATGCACAGTCATGGCAGAAATAATGTAGCAGAAAAATAAACTGATTGTAGAAATGTTTCCATCCTGTTCTGAAATACCAGTTTGATAAATCTGGCACATATCAGACAGAGATTTAAATCCGTGGCTAATAAGCAAAACAAGAAATGTTAGGTACTGCAGGTGAGCTGCCATAAAGGATATAGTTTTCATTCCTTTTCTGCAAGAGCTAGGTGCATCTTATAATTTGTATTCCTGGTATTCCACAGTTCACCTTGCAGCAGAAATGAAAAATATCACCTTCAGGTTTTACTGTATTTCTGCAGGCCTGGGAAGATAAATATCGATGTAATGCGTCATAGTACTGACATTCAGAAGTCTTCGAAACTTTGCTTTTTAAACAAAACAGGGAAGTCAGCCTTGAGTCCCTTTACACAGTAGGAAGAGTAGGCAAGTAATTTTTTTTTCCCCACATCTTATATATAGAACTGGAAATTCTATACTAAACAAAGGGAAAACACATTCTTTGCTGGTAAAATACTATGTCTGAAATGACTTTCACTGCTTATAGCTCTCGGCTGCCCTCTGTTCAAGAAATCTACAGTTTCAGCTGTTAATGTTTTTTATTTATGTGAGTTGAAAAGTAAAAAATTCCAACCTTAACAATGTCAGAAACTCTATCCAAGTTTCTTGCATAAGGTCATTAGATTCAAGCTGGAAGGGACCTGCTCAAAGCAGGCTCAGCGGTGTGGTTAGACAGGCTGCTTGGAGCTTTGTCCAGTTATGCCTTGAAAACCTTGAGGGAGGGAGATGGCACAATGACTCTGCACATCGTGTCCCACTGTTTGGCCATTCTCATGGTTTAAGGTTGGATGCTTTTTATCCAGTTGGGTATTTGCATCACTTTCACCAAAGAGTACACTGACACCTCTTTGTGGCTGTCCCTGATAGTTTTAATTTGCCATGAGAGTTAAAACCATAGAACTGTTTAATTGTAATTTAAGAAAAGAAATTTGGTTTCTGTGTTTTAACTTAAAAGAGTTGTCCCAAATCTAAGTTGTATGGTAATGTTCTGGGAAAATGTTGATGTGGGTTACCGGCATATGACAGTTTTAAACAGAGCATATACCTTCTATGTTGTCACTTGTGTGCAGGAACTTTTTTAAAAGGAGAGCACCTCAAAGCGATCAATTCACAACAGCAATAATAGCAGCTTCATTGACAGCTGTGTGAATGCATTGGCTCTTAAGAGGCTCTTCTATATTGCTTTTCCTTAACCATTTTCATGATAAAATTTTTGCTAGTTATTGAAAGGCAGCAAAACACAGAGGATTTTATTTCTTCTGTGTTTCGATTAGAGTATCTTCCTTGTGGATTTCTTTATTTGTTTTGCTGATTCCATTTTGACATGCAGTAAACACTTATATTGTTTGCTGTCCTGTCATGGTACATCTCTTACTTCATCCTTCTTTGGTATTTCATGACTCATGCACATAACTTCTCTCTCATACCAAAGATCAGAATACTGACTACTTCTTTTGTAGTTCTGCCTCTTGAGAGGCACTGTCCCTCCCCAGCCAGGCGTAAGTATGAACTGCCTTATGGGCTCTTCCTTCTGCTGCTGGCCAGACTTTGCCCTGTTGGAGACAAAAGAATGTCTTTCTCAGGGGCTGCAGAGAGCTTTTGAAATGAATTTTCTTACAGGCTTTAACAAAATTGTGTTTGTGAGAAGTTAGAAGTGCAGGGACAGCACTTGAAGGTCTTGATTCAGCGAACCAAGTTCCTATTTAAACACCTGCTTAATGAACTGGACAGGCAATAACTATGCTTTGTTAATATCCTTTTCTGTCTTAGAGGCAATGAGTGAAGGGTACAGCTTTTGTAGATGCAGTTACCAGCAGCTCCATATGAAGCCTACCAGGAGTGCACATGTGTAGGGCTTGTGGAAATTGTTCCAGATGAGAACAGTGTTTCTAGGTAGTATAACCCTGGAGAAAGGCTTGCTATCATTTTGAGGTCAATTTTTAACCAGAATTACTGTCTTATGTTTTACATAAGACAGGGAAAAGGCTGAGCTGCTGAACTTTACCTCACTATTTGCCAGTGACACCAGTTGCTCCTTAAGGGTTCAGCCCCTGGAACTGGAAGACAGGGAAGGGGAGCAGAAAACAACCCGCACAATCCAGGAGGAAATGATCAGTGACCTCTTGTGTCACTTAGATTTGCACAAGTCTGTAGGACCAGATGGGGTCCACCCAAGGGTACTGAAGGAGCTGGCAGATGTGCTCACCATTATTTATCAACAGTCCTGACTAGTCGGGATGGTCTCAGTTGCCTGGAGGCTAGCAAACGTAACACCCATCTACAAGAAGGGCTGGGTGGATGATCCGGGGAACTACAGGCCCTCAGTCTAACCTTGGTGCCAGGAAAGGTCATGAAACAGGTCATCCTGAGTGCCATCTTCTGGCATACATGAGACAACCAGGCTATCTGGCCCAGTCAGTGTGGGTTCGTGAAAGGCAGGTCCAGTCTGAGTACTTTGATCCCCTTCCCTCACTAATGCAGTCAGTCAGTATTGAAGATAGTAACAGTCTGGATTTCTGAAACCTTTTTGGAGTTCAGATGAAACTTTCAGAAACTGATTTTAGACTGTATGCATAATTTTCATACAATGCGTTAGGGTTGATCGAACTGTGAAGCACCATTTAAAGAAAGACAGAAATAGCCTGTTGTAAAGCTTGAGAACAATAATATTTCAAGATAACTGAAAATCTAATCATGCAATTGGCTTCTTAATAGCAAGAAATATTAAATGAGATTGACATATGTGTCTTTAAAAACTGAGACAGAAAAGATACAGCACAGAAACCTACATCCCTTGATGAAGCGTGTCCTTCCGTGATGGATTTCTTATATTGTAAATGTCATTTACTCACTGAGCTGTATAAAATAAATGCGTAAGTTTTAAATATCCACCTGTCTCAGGTGATTGAGAAACAAAAGTTAAATTCCTCTGAGGGCTTTAACCAGTGTAGTGTTCATAGCTGATTCTGAGAGGGCTGGAAAGCTGTCCTCTGCCACTTAAAACATGCGGAGAGGTGGTAGTTTTCGTTTCTTTCTAAGGGTTTTTCCCCTGGAGGGAAGAATAATAGAAGTTGGATATTTTCAGTAGCAAAGGTATGGGTTTTAAATTGCAACTCTTTGTTCTCTTTTTAAATTTAAAACATATGCTTGTTTTTTACCTGCTTATCTCTACAACTTAAAAGTGGATTACTTTAGTTTTGATTGTTTAAGTTCAAAAGAAACAGCTTCATCTATTTCCTTCTTCAGTCTACAGAAAACATTCTGTACTCAAGAGACTTGGTCTAATATAATGAAAAGCCTTGCCTCCTCATAGTCTGCTGTGTAACAGTACTACACAGGAAAGGGAGAATAATCCTTCCTTTAACAAAATAAATGAAGCTGGACAGAAGACCTCATAGAAGTCTTTAAGAATCTCTAATGTGGGTATGAATAAAAATGAGTTCTGGTTTTAAGATCTCGTTTAAACTTATGCATAAAATGAAGGATATTCCTTGAATGAGACAGAACATGGAAAGAGCAGTGACATAACCAGAAAGGTCACAAACTTCATTTAATTTTGAAATGTAGTGATTGAGAACAAGTCAGGTAATGAACCTCAGTGGTGATGTTTTTTAAGCCTTTCACCTCGGACGGTGAAACTTCCTAGAAATAAAACATGGAAGAGGTTTTGTAACGAGAAAGAGGCTTTTTATTGCTGAACCATTAAGGGCTGTGGACCAGAGTTCTTAGCAGTTGTAGCAGTGCCTTGAGTATAGATCTAGGACTGGATGAGACCAGCTGCTGGGCACAGAAAAGAATGCAATGCCGCTGAAGATCATGGAGCACCAGAGTGAAATGAGAAAGCACCAGAGTGAAATGAGAAAGCACCAGAGTGAAATGAGAAAGCACCAGAGTGAAATGAGAAAGTACCAGAGAGAAGCTTTCTGTGACAGGAGAGGTAGTGTTTTGGAATATGGCAATTTTGCAGTGAGCTCATGGATGTTTTTTTTCTGTCTTCCATTTGATTGCAAAAGGTATTGAAATTGTTTGCCAAGCACTTGAAAGCATACATGCATGTGGCAGTAGTAGAATGCTGCCGTAGAAATAGTCAAACTGCATGGATCAGCATATACTAACTTGACATCAGTACAAGACTGTATTTATTTTCAGATATTCAGGATTGCTTGCTCTTAATTTTTAATTGTTAAAGTTGAATTGTCTTAGGTGTCTGCAAGGGAAGGAGGCCACTGAAGCTAAGAAACGGGACCTACTGTCCTGTGTGAATACTGTTTTACTAATCTACTTACAGTAAACCTGCTATTATGCTAGCCTCTAATTGGCAGTACAGAGACAGATAGTAAAGCTATGCAAGTAAATGCAAGGGAAGAAATATTCCAAGAGTCACAAATAAAGAGCTGAAATTCAGAGGCTCTATCTCATCTTGCAGTCAACTGTAATGGAGATGATGTCTTAAGCAGTTGTCTGTTTTGGTTTTAAAACTCATACTTTTTCCAGTCAAGCATTTATAAAATCCCTCTAGAGAGAAAAATTATGGACAATTGTTTAATTATGGTATACTCTTTTCTTTTCTTGTATTCTGGGGAAAAACCTCATAGGCCAGGAAGCTGTTAGTTAAATTATTGTGAAGCAACTTTAATAAGCCCAGGTGTGCTTCCAATTAATTTTACTGTCAATGTGTGATAATAAATGCCTTTGTGTTCACTCTGGATTGATGATGTTGACTTGAAAGTCTATTTTTCTCTTAAAAAAAAAAATCAGTTTAATAGGCTGCATTAGAAAACTGTCTTAGAGTTGGGAGGGGTTCAATATTATGTGATCCAAAAGCATGTCTCTTAGGAAAAGCTTAGGGAATAAGGAGAAAAACATCTAATACTTGAATCTGGAGCCTTTGTATTTGAGTTAAAGGGTAGAGTTATATTTTCCCTTTTTGTTGATAATTTTACTGTTTTCTAGATGTTTTGTGAGCCATTCAGCACCGTTTTCAAAATCCAATTGCATGCTTAGCGTTGCTCCAAACCACATAAGGATGCGTGAGTGTTGGCACTCCTGATTACTTGGAGAAGGGACAGGGAGAAAAGAAACCTTGTCGTTTCTGCCATCTGTTTCTGCAATCCATTTTTTCAGAGAGAATTTCCTAATATTCAGCTTTTGTCTAGGAGAAAGAGTTGGGAAAATTTTTTGCTTCCACACGTTGTGCCTCTCTAAAAAGAGTAAGCAATGGCACCATCTTAGTCAAAGCACTGTAAACAAAACACGATATCTGAGAGAAATTAACAGGATGACAGAAGGCTGCATTTTAACAAAATACATAACAGCAAATGTTTACAGAAATGAGAGATTATAATATTGATTAGAGACAGACAGAATTCTGAGCATCTGGAGATTTCCCACAGCCTTCATCTGCTTAAACATATTTCTGGATCTGGCTGTGTCCCTAGAAGTCAGTTTGTTGCACTTTTTGTTTAGAAATGTATCTGTTCATCTACTGCTTTGCTCCTCCTGTTATGCCTTGCAGCAGCTGGCACATTTACTTAAGCAACAAGTTGCCATGCTGAACCTCTTGCACAGTAAGGCACCCCATGGACTGCCTTCAGGTTAAGAAACTGAAAAGGAATTAGTTTCATTACATTTTTTTAAGGGAAACGAGGTCTAACTTCTAGGCAGGAAGTGTTGTCCTTCCAGTGAATAGATGCGACTTGATGACATCTAAGACTTCAAGTGAAGAGTTGCTTCAGGAAAAGAAAGACAACTGAAAGCGACAAGGTACTTAGATTTTCTCCTCTCAAGACTAAACAAGAATCCAAACTTTGTTTTGGAAAATATGAAGGTCAGCCTCTGGTGGATGTTGGTTGCCTGGGACAATTGTTCTCTCTGGTGCTGCAGCAGAGTGATACCAGTGCCCCAGGGCTTTGTGCTCTCCTTGTGCTTTGGCCTCTTCGTGCAGCCAGGGCTGTTATGGTAACAGTGTTCTGAAGAAGTGCATTACAATAAAGCATTTTAAATGGCTGAATTACATGAGTCAGCCAGCATACACATTTGATTTTAAAAATATTTTTTAAAAAATATTTGAGTGGAGTCTCATCTGTCCTATAGCAGAGTAAACATACCAAACAGGTGCTTTGTTGTTGGCTTTGGAGGTCTGAGTCACTGGAGTCTCTGAGAGTGAATTACTGTGGATGATCCTTTACAGAAATTTGCAGTTGAAATACCATGGTGAATACATGCTAATGACAAGTAGGCTGCACTGCATAGGAATGTGCCTGTTGTGAGGAGAAAGAAGGAGGGTTATGGGCATTCGAAAAGCAGTTGATGGCAGACTTGTAGAGTTGAAGTATAGTCTTTGTGTCAGGTGTTGGTTTATTAGGCCAATCTTAAGTGCTTGACCTAAGCTGACTGACTTTATGTGGTGTATGGCATTTGGCTTTTCTTCATGTGTATAATGCTCCATTAAGAAGAATGGGCCAGGTTCAGTGCAGGCAACCTTTCTGACAGTCAAGTGAAATGTCTCTTGTGGTCTTCGGTTTCTTGGACACCAGCAAAACTGCACTTTGATGCAACAGAGAAAGCCACTAAATTAACCAGAAACAAAACGAAACCCTGAAAAGCTCCAGTGTGTATGGAGATGCTTACTTTTACACTTTTCTGTTTATGTTCTGTTGATTTCTTACAATCAGTTCTTGCTGTTCTGATTTTAAAAGCCCTTCTGTCATCTTCAGTGTGAGTCTGAAAGAGGAGGATCTAGGAGGCTCTGGATCACACTTCTGTTTTATCCAAGGTCTTCTAACAGCCTTTCTCTTCTTCTGTAGCATGCAGCTGCATGTGTGCTTTGGGTTTTTTTTTTCTCTGCTGTGCCAGCATCTTTGCATTTCTAGAACATGAGAGACACTGCAATACAGTATCACCTTGGGTAATACAGAACCTTCATTTATAATTCAGTTTAAGAATATTTGCATTACTTGAAAATTATTGTAATCTTACTGATGAGGATATTTTGCTTGCTTTAAAATTAGCCTTAAGTTACAAAGCTAAGCAGATAAACACCTTAATAAAGTTATTAACTGTTATCTGAGTCTTTCTATTTTAGACCTTCTTAATTACTATGCTAGACTATATGATGCTCTCCAGACATGGAAGGAGAGTTTCATTGTTTTTGATTACATCCACAATTTTCTTGGGCATCTCTTAAGTAGAGGCTTTGGGTGAAGTGAATCTTTGACAAGACTTAATGCATCTTGACTACAGATGGGACCAGGAGCAGCATGGGACAATAAACTACAACAGTACCAGTAATGAAAGGATGGGATGCATAGAAGCTGATGAAGGGGGTTGGACTCGATGATCTCCTTGGGTCCCTTCCAACCCCTAATATCCTAATAATATCCTGTGGAGATTTGTATCTCAGGCAACAAGGAAGGCAAATTGGAAGGTTCAGTATTCCCCAAACACTGAATGCCAATTGAAATGAGGGCAATAAAAGACTGCTATTTTTGACAGTGATTTGTTCTGAAACACTCAGTGTCTTTATTTTTACTTGCTTTCAGTCAGGCAGAGTCTAATTGTGAAACTGCCTGTCACACAGAAATTCAAGAAGTACTTCACCTCAGCTAAGCAGGCATCATCTGAGATAGGTCAGGTACAGGCCATGTTCTTGCTGTCCTCTTTGTACGCTCAAATCTCACTTCTCTGTGAGAGAGACAGAGAAGTTTGTAGGTTGTGGGTGACTGGTGACATTCTCAGTAAGAGACTTAAGTCTGGTATGAGACAGTCTGACCAGGTGTCCTGCATAGTCTCTGCTTTTGATGAAAGTAACTTAATTTTGCACAGTAGGGGAAGTGACTTATTCTGGACCAGATGCATGTGAATGTGACCGTTACATATACAGAACACTCAAGCTCTTCCGGGAGGAGGGACATATGCAGAAGGAGGCTGTGGGGGATCAGGGATATCAGAAAAGAAAGAGTAGGAGCAAGGGCAGATAGTAAAGTAGTTCAAGCTGAAACAGTGCTTGTAGCAAGATTGCATTGCTCTGCAGGAGTTTAAGTGATATGTGCACAGCAAAGCCAAAGAGGATCATAGAAGCATCATTGGCTCACAAGAATTCTTCTTGCAAGTGAAAGATAATATTCCAACAAGATTACTTAAATGCAGTGTATGATGGGTATCTGGGTATCTGTATTGGTCTGATTTAAGCTTCCCAGTGCCCAAATCCTAACAGAACAATAACATAAAATAAATAGGATGCCTTTCCCCCTTTGGAAAGAATTAGGTATAGAGAGTGAAAAGGGGTGAAACACTCAAAGAATAGTCTTGTTTCGATGTGGACGTTAAAAGAAAAACTTTTAACAATAAATTAAAGGTATTGAAGGTAAGGGAAGTTACAAAAGTCTAGAGAAGGGAAACAAGACACTATATATATATATACGCATATATACACAAACTCAGATTGATGGCGATGGATGGAGGTAGATTCAGTGGTAGGGTGGCTGCGTGGCGAAGCAGGAGCAGCAGGAAGCAGGGTGGTGCTGTCAGGCAGGGCAGAGAGAGAGAGAAACAGGAAGTTCCTCTGTTTTTATAGGGTGGCCAGATGGGAAGTGGGGGCAAGCTATTACACCTGGGGTCAGGTTCAGACCACCCCCAGGAGGGGTTCACCCTTTACAGTATTGTAAATGTAGATCTTGAAAGAAGGTACTCTGCAAGTAAACAGGTGAACTCAGAATTTATGGTGTGCCTGTCTGATGGGCAAGTAGGTGGGCAATCAAGTAATTCAGCTGAAAATAAGTTAGAAATTTGAACACTGGAGTTACTTATATCTACAGATATGCCACGAAAAATAGGGAAGGACAAGTAAGGGAGGGTGGTCTCCATACGATTTGTTATCTGAAGGCTTCCACAGCTTAATACAATTTTCTATGCAATGACCTTGTGAGATGTCAGCTGCAGACTACAGCAGTATGCAGCAGTAGCCTGAAGTCACTGTCCTAGAGGAATGCTTCTGCTGTAGTGAAGTAGACAGCGTCTACACAAAAATCCTAAAAGTCTGTTTTCCCAGGAAACTCTTACAGCAACCACCTTAAAAAAAAAATGTAAGTTGAGAAAATGAACCTTATCATCCTCAGTGTCTGCCTTGCATTTACAGGTTCAAGTACCAGCAGAGATGACCTCAAATGTGAGTCTCTAGACTCGTTACTAGGTAACAAGAAATCTGGTTTACCGTTTTTTGGAATTGGTGATACAGAGACTTGTATATATTCATACAAGTGAGAAGTTTAATGCTAAACTCTGTCAAACTGCTTTATAATTGCAGAACATCAAGCTGTTGCCAAATTTACATTTTTGTACTCCTTTATTATGTGCTCTTTTTGATGTTGAACATGCCACTTGCTTTTTCCATAAGCAGTACTCTGAAACCTGAGGAATGTCAACCATAAACCAGAAAAAGCTGTTTATCTTAACCCCTAAGTTGTTTCACCTCAGCTAACTCAGGTAGGTTTGAGGCCAAATTATTTTTAAAATTTTGTTTTAATATGGTCTGAGTCAGTATTAGTGTCTGTGGTCTGCTGGTATCTATTGAAAACTAAGTTACTTCTCTACCTGTTCTGCCTTATAGAATGTGAGAAATGAGTGGGGAAAGGGATTATTGTCAGTGCAGCTGGTGAGCAGTTTTATCACAGGTATCTTTGGCAAAACAGTTCTCTCTTGAAATTTTACTCAAGAGCTAAGAGAAAGTGGGTGAGAAAAATCAAGCGGGAAAAAGGATGGTGCAGGACAATGAGTAGTGTATTATATCCATCAGCTTGATGAGTGCTGTGAAATCTAGGAAGCAGGTGAAGGGAGAAGTTGCCTTTTTCTTCTTCTTTTTTTTTTTTTTTTTTTTAATTTAAAACACTCCAACTGACTGAAAAACAAAACCCCACAACATTTTTCGTTCTTTAGATGTAGGTGGAAGTACAACATGCAGCAGTGTAAAGCTACTGCTGAAAATGCATTTCTCCAAAGCTGCTTGTGCCCTTGCTCTTCAGTTACACTCTGGAGTTATGTATTTGTAAATAGAAAATATTTATTACAATTAATGTAAATTAATGTATTACTTGCTTGTTTAGATCATTCAAAGTTCTTTTTAATTGTTCAGAGTTTTCTTTGTGAATCCTAAGTGGCTTCTGGCCAAGTGTTACGATGAACACTCCAAAAAGTAGACCAACACAGTCTTTTTCTCGTGGAATTACTTGTGCTATGGAGGTGGCATCCCAGTAATGTTTGTGGTACAAAACTACACACAGTTCTGCATACCAAATCTAATTCTGAGTTGTGATGAAATTGTTTGATAGAAGGTTTTGCAAAGTATAACTTGAAGGCAGTGCTGTATGTGGGGTTTAAAACAGACTTTTTTTTTTTTTTAAACTAATGATTACAAAGAGGTTTTTTTGTTTAATTTGTGAAATTATGGCAGTTGTGCCAAGTTGTACTTGAAAAATTGTGGTTTTCCACTTGTGTGTGTGTGATTGACATTGCGTTCCCCTCTGCAGCTAGTGCTGTAGCTAGTGCTTCGGATGGCTCGAATGGAGGTTATCACAGGCAGTGGAAATGGAAGCTGTGCATGGAGTCCCTCTGACAGTCAGCCAGTTGCACTGTGGAAGTCCTTGCTTATTTATACTAAAATTAAGGGGTATCTAGAGTGAAATCTATTCAGAAATAACATTGTTGGATGTGTTGATTTTTTTCCTTTTCTGTGTTTGATCCTGTATACGAAGTCTTCCATTTTCTTTGGTCTTAAGAGTGTTGTGGGGCGCATTTTCTATTATGTATAATAAAAGTAGTTGAGAACTAAGTAATTTGGTGTGGCATTTTATTTTTTCCATCTATGCCTTGAACTGTAACCTGGTGATTAAGACCCACACATAGTGATTCAAAGCAGACCAAAATATATTATGTGTTTGGGGTTTTTTTTCTCTCTTATTAGCTGGAGAGCATGCTAGAGGCTTGGCTGAGAACAGGCATTATGTTAATATCTTCCTAGCATAAGCCTAGTCAGTAAGGAAATCTGTGGATTTAGCTTGTAGTCCTTTTACTTAGTTTTTTTGGTTGTGTTGTGGTTCATGTTTTGATTTGTTTTATTTTATTTTAACAAGTTAACTGAATAAATTAAAACAACTCTTTCCTATTTACTCAAATAACTTAAAATCCTGTGCTTTATAATTTCTCAAGTGGGTTTTTCATCCTCTAATAAACTAGCAGGGTGGCTGTGGTAAATTGGGCAAACAAAGCAAAATACTTTAAATTCTTGCTAAACTGATAGCTGTGTGATCCTTAGAGTATCTGTGACAGAGACTCTAAGTGCTTCTTTTTTGCATAGAAGAGGAACTTGCATCAGGGGAGCTTTGAGAGCTGTTGATTTATACTCAGTTAAAAGTCTTTGAAGCCTTCCTTATGGAAGAAGAACAGACATTGCGTTTGCCTTTCATGGCAAGTGCAATAGCATAGATGCAGCTGAGAGTTAAGAAACCTGAACTGGATTAAATAGAACTGTGTAGGAATTGGCCTTCTAGGTTACTAAAATATTAAACTTCATACTTTTTTCTGGGTTTTTGGTTTGGTTTGGTTTGGTTTGTTTTTTTCATGAGGAACAGTAAAATATTGCAGCACTCAATCCCTGTCTTTGATCAGAACACGTATATGCTAAGAGTGTATGGTTTTTTAATCTCCTTTTGTGTCCTTGAGTGATGAGAATACTTCTGGATTCTACTTAATTATTCTTTTCATTTTTTTGTATGTCACTGATTTTTGTCTGGATGAGCAATTTGCTTTTATAGATACTGCTTCGAATTAGCAATTTTTTTTTCAATATGATAATCGTTCATTTTAAAATTAAGCAAATTCACTTATTTTAACATCAATTTGTACTTCAGACATTATTTCATAGGGAGTTGCCTGTCTTGAACTGGCTGACTAAAGAAAAGCAAATTATGCAACTTTTAAAGTTGTAGTTTTATAGCCAGCCTCTTTTACCACGTTGCCGTTCTTGCAGCCCTGTGGAGACTAGTTTTTCCTTTTAGTTTCTATAATTCAGAAACATGTACCTTTTAATTGTATTCCTCTCTCTCTTGCAAAAAAGAGGAACCTAATTTGCAAAAAAAAACCCAAACCCAAAACAACCAGTTACACTGAATATGTGCTTGTTTTATACAAGTCAGAGACTGTGTTTGTATCATCTTACTATTTTCAAAACGCCCATTACAGTGACTCATATGTCATCCCTTGAGGAGTAAAAAGAGCATTCAAAAAAACAAAAAATCATGCACTGAACTGAATCTAGAAGAGTTGGCTGGAAAACCTAGGTGTAGCCCTATGGAAAAAAACAATGATCAGTGGAAAAAAAAAAACAACATGTTTCTGTTTTATTGTATGTAAACAGCATATTATGTGTTCTTTATAAATATATGATGAGATTTTATTGTTGCTTGTCTTCATATGTGAGAGAATTCACAAATACTTTGCTTCAGTCCCCATTTTTGTCTGGTTTTGGACAATCTAGAAGTGCAGTGCATCTATATATTGTGCTCACTTCTTCTAAGCCCTTACTTCACCTTGTTGCCATTGATTTGTCTCTTAGAAGGTTTTTCCAACAATTCTGTCTTTCCACTTTAGAAAAATCTTTTTTCATTTATTTTGAGTTTTGGGAGTTTGTTGGTGGTTTTTTTTGGTTGGTTGTTTTTTGTTTTTTCAATATGCACACCTTCCAGTTTGGCTGTCATTGTTACGCAGGTTAAATGCTACATTTTTAGCTGAATCAAAATTTTAATCAGTGAGACATACTGATTTAAAAATATTTCAGTTTCTTTGATATGTCGTTAAATCATTTGATTAAAAAATGGGGAGTTGTGCTAGTTTGAGCCTAGCTAGAATGTTTTGGTGAAAAGAACTAGATAATAGGCTGAGAAATGAAAACAGTGGTGATGTCTACTTTGCTCACAGTCTTGCTGAGATGTGTAGAAAGGAAAAGCAAAACAAAAGATAAAGGCATTTCGCTGGGCACTTCGCTCTGGGCTTTGCTCTCGGCTCTGCCTGCTGGGGAGCTCGGGCTGCTGGCTGAACTCCATCTTGTTTTCTAACCTCACCCTCCATTTGCTTTGGCTGATTCACTTTGCTTCTTAATCCTCTTCGCCAAACCTCCATTCTTCCTTGAGATTGGAGTAAGGTTGAGAGGGGTAGGGGAAAGGTGAGGGAGTGGTTGAGAGCCCCTCCTGGGGACTCAGGTTTGTGGGAGGGGAGTTGTGTCTGTATTACCTTTTTACATTGTCAATTTCTGTATATATCTGTATATACTGTAAATATCTGCTTGTAAGTTGTGCTAGCTGTAAATATAAGCTTCATTCAAATTTCCAGAGCCAGCTGAGTCTAGTCTGGGTGATTTCTAAAGTGTGGGGGGGTGGGGGACACCCAAACCACCACAGGAGTGGGAGGTCATAGCTGGTAAAAGGGAAGAAGCTGTAGTCCTAATGAAGGTGTTGTGGCATATATGATGACTAAAATAGTTCCTGGTTTTGTTTGTGACCAAACGTCCAGTCAGTATTTGGAAAAACTTTTGTGTTATATCTGAAGAAATAGATAACCTCCAGAAACTGTGATTTGCACCATGCACTGAAACACTGGTAGTTTTGTTTGTTTAGTTTTGTTCTTGGTTTGTTGTTGGGTTTTTTTAATGCCCATAAAATGCTGATGCTGCACTTAGCTCTGTGACCTGAGGAGGGAGGGAGGAGTGAGCAGCTGTGTGGTGCTAATGTGCCTGCAGAGGTTAACCCTGCATGTTTCCTAGGTACGTAAAAATTGGAGGAAAGAGGTGAAGGAGCATGTTCTGGGTTTATATATAATTTTCTTGGTTTATGCAATATTTTCCTAGGCCTGCAAAAACGGAATATATTTTGTATCTGGAAAGGAACAGCAAAAAAAAAAGCATTATAATGCAAATTGTGTGTAACGGTTATAATGAGGCTGAATGTAATACCAGATAAGTCATAATTTTGGCGACAGCAAAATAAATTGCGTTGAGAAGTGTTATGTTTCAGTTGAAGAACTGGCTAAGTGGGAGCTCGTAGCAATTTTAAACATGGTGGAATTAAAATGAAAAGATACTTAATTTCATGCCGGACACAAAGGGAGTTCTTGCCTGCTTGAAACTGGTCATCCAGGATGGTGTCCAAGAGCGGCAGGTAAACCTGGCTGCTTTTCTGTGCCTCCCTTTGGACTCTTCCAGCTTCCAGAGCTGTTGAATTAGAGTGTTTAGAAGGTACTTCCCTGCCCAACCCTTTCACAGTCTGCTTATGGACCTGTCATCCATCATGCTGTCTCATCCCACATTCCGCTGTTTGTACTGTCTCTCTTCACAGCCTCCTGTGCAGCGTATTTCAGGAGACCGCTTTGCAAAGAACTTTTTTTGGTTGTTTTCTCCATGACACTCTGGTCTCTAAATTGGAAAGACATGGATTTAATGGGTGGACCAGAGGAAGTTTATACTGAATATTAGAAGAAACTTCTTCTCTCAAAGGGTTATCAACCACTAGAATAGGCTTCTCCAAAAGGTGGTTGAATCACCATATATTTAGGTGTTTGAAAGACAGAGGTATGGTGCTAAAGGGATATGGTTTAGCACCAGACTTATTAGCCTTGGGTAATAGTTGGACTCAATCTTGGAATTTTTTTTCAGTTGTAAAAGACTTTTAGATTCTATGACTGTGCAGCTTGGTCAGGTAGGAAATCTTGGAGGTCTCTTCCAACACGGTTGATTCTATTCTATTCTATTCTATATCTCTGCCCAAGACAGGGGGTTGTAACTAGATGTTCTTTCTAAGGTTCACAGGATGTCAAGGGTTGGAAAGGACCCAAAGAGATCAAGTCCAGCTCCCCTGCCAGAGCAGGAACATACAATCTGGCTCAGGTCACAAAGGAACGCATCCGGATGGGCCTTGAAAGTCTCCAGAGGAGAGTCCACAACCTGTCTGGAAAGCCTGTTCCAGTGCTCTGTGACCCTTACAGTAAAGAAGTTCCCTCTTGTGTTGAGGTGGAACCTCCTGTGCTGCAGCTTATATCCATTGTTCCTTGTCCTGTCCCAGGGAGCAAGTGAGAAGAGCCTGTCCTCCCCCTCCTGACACCCATCCCTCAGACATTTATAAACATTTATTAAATCCCCTCGCAGTCTTCTCTTCTCCAGACTAAAAAGCCCCAGGTCTCTCAGCCTCTCCTCATAAGACAGTATTCAAGTCCCCTAATCATCCCTGTAGCCCTCCACTAGACCCTCTCTAGCAGATCCCTGTCCCTCTTAAACTGTGGAGCCCAAAACTGAACACAGTACTCATGATGAGGTCTGACCAGGGCAGAGTAGAGGGGGAGGAGAATCTGCTGAACACACTCTTCTTAATACACCCCAGGATCCCATTGGCCTTCTTGGGCCAGCAGTGTGCCCTTGTGGCCATGGACAAGTTGTTATCCACCAGGATTCTCCACAGGGCTGCCCTCCATCAGATCACCGCTCAGCCTGTACTGGTGCAGTTTATTATTCCTCCCCAGGTGCAGGACTCTACACTTGTGCTTTTGAACCTCATTTTGTTCCTCTGTGCCCAGCTCTCCAGTGTGTCCAGGTCTCACTCGATGGCCGCACAGCCTTCAGCTGTATCAGCCAAACCTCCTAGTTTGGTGTCATCAGCAAACTTGCTGAGCAGACTCTGTCTGTCCCCTCATCAGTGTCACTGATGAACATGTTGAACAGCACAGGACCCAGAACTAATCCCTGGGGCACTCCACTGGTTACAGCTCTCCAGATGGACCTGGCATCATTGATCACCACTCTTTGAACTCTATCTCATAACCAGTTCCTAATCCACCTCACTGTCTGCTCTTCCATCCCACACTTCCTCAGCTTGCTCACTAGGATTTAATGGGAATTGTTGTCAAAGGCCTTCCTTAGGTCAAGGTAGACTAGATCCACTGGTCTCCCTGAGTCTACCCATTCAGTTATGGCATCATAGAATGCTATTAGTTTAGTCAAGCTTGACTTCCCCTTGGTAAATCTATTCTGACTACTCCTGATAACCTTCTTCTCTTCCAAGTGCCTTGAGATGCCCTCCAGCAGGAGCCACTCCATCATTTTTCCAGGGATGGAGGTGAGGCTGACTGGTCGATAGTTCCCTGGAACCTCTTTTTTGCCCTTTTTTGAAGACTGGAGTGACATTGGCTGTCCTCCAGTCCTCGGGCACCTCTCCTGTCTGCCACGATTTGGCAAAGATGATGGAGAGTGGCAGAGCGATAACATCAGCCAGTTCTCTCTGCACCCTTGGGTGCATCTTGTCAGGGCCCATGGACTTGTGAATATTGATTTGTGTAACTGATCCCCAACCCAGTCCGCACTGACCAGTGGGGAGCATTCCTTCCTCCAGGCTTCCTCTCCTTCATCCAGAGCCTGGAGTACATAAGGGAGTTCAGTAAATAAATTCCTTCCAACTCAAATCATTGCATGATTCTGTGATTCTCAAACTCCTTTTGGGTCATAGAGACCAGAAACAAATATTAGTGAAAACTTAAGTGGTCAAAATGATGCTCCCTAAGCATCCTTCCTGATGATGTCCACCATTTATTGGCTTTTGTAGCTGCCTTTGCATTCAGAGGGCAACTCGATGTAAGTTGGTAAGAGCTGAGTGATCAGCAGTGTTATGACAGTTGAGTGGCAAAGCTGTCCTTTTGATTTCTAGGGGCAAGTGTGAGATGATGCTTTCTTCAAAAGTCCTCTTAGGCCTTTATTTAGATCTATGACAGTCTTCTGCTTCCTTGTAAAATGTTGATTTTTCATATGCCTTTATCTTTCCCTTCTCATGCTCACTTTTGAGTTCCTCATAAAAAGGTCATGGAAGAACAGAATAATGCAGCACTTCTGCATTTGTACATCTTCCCTGTTGAAAGTAGAACAATCAGAGAAGTCAGTGTTTCTTGAATTAACTCTTCCGAGTTTGCATTTGAGCCAGTTTGACTGCTATTGTTAGCATGCTAACCTACACGTTTTATACTGGATTTTTTTTAGTTTTAAAAGTTTTAATATGCAGCATTATATGTAACAAACATGTAGTACTGAGTATTGTGTGGTTTAGTTAGACGTGGACATGAGTCAGCATTGTGCCCTTGCTGCAGTAAAGGCAAACTGCAGCATATTAGGAAGAGCTTAGTCACCATGCAAAGGGACGTGGTTTGTTTCCCAACCTCCTAGCCTGAACAGGCCTGCATCTGTAGCCTTGCACCTGTTTTCTCTGCCTGCACTGCCTAGCAGAAGAGAGATATTAACCAGTGGAAAGGACCTAGCAAAGAACTGCTAAGTAGATTAGAGGGCTGTGGTATGTGATAAAGTCGGCATAGACTGACACAGGTAGAGTAACTTAGCTTGCGTTGGCTGGAGAAAAGTCTAATGTGGAATCCAATTGCATCTTTTCACCCTCAAAAGTGAGGCTACAGAGAAAATAAACTCTTCTGAAGGATGCAGGCTGAAAGGACAGGAGGCAGTTATCACAAGATGCAACATGAGACACTTCTACTGAGGTATGCGGAAAAAAAATAACTTCAGTGTGAGACTGGTCAAGCAGCTGGAACAGGTTTTCTAGAGAAACTGGAGATTTCATGGATGTGACTGGAGGAGCTGTTGAGAAATCTCATCTAACTGTGAAGCTGTTCCTGCCTCCAGCAGGTTTGAATAGGTGACATCCTTCTGATCAATTTATTGCTTGATTCGGTATTTATGAATAGACAATGAAATGTTGCTTAAAATGTGTGTGTTGTTCTCTACAGATTTCAGTATGATCTAACATCTAAAAAGCTGTTAGATCAGGGCTGCATCAAAAGAAATTAAGGTAATAGTGAGGGAGGTGATTCTCTCCCCACCCCTGCTCCTTGGGGCCCTCAGTGTAAGAAGGACATAGACCTACTCAAATGCATCTTAAGGAGGACCACAAAAGTGATCAGTGAACTGGAGCACGTGCTCTGTGAGGACAGGGTAAGAGTGTTTGGGTTGTTCATCCTGAAGAAGAAAAGGCCTTGGGAAGATGTAATAGCAGCCTTCTAGTAACTAAAGGGGAGGTTGAGGAGGAGTGATACAAGAAAGCTGGAGAGGTAATTTTTGCCAGGACAGGTAGTGATAGGATGAGAGGTAATGTTTTTAATCTGAAAGAGGGTATAATTTAGATTAGATGCTAGGAAGAAATTGGGGTGGGGGTGATGAGGCACTGCAGCAGGTTACCCAGAGAAGCATTACCCTGGAAGTGTTCAAGGCCAGGTTGGACACCACTTTGAGCAACCTGATCTAGTGGAAAATGTCCCTTCCTATGGCAATGGGATTTGAACTAGAAAATCTTGAAGGTCCCTTCCTGCCCAAATAATTCTCTAATCTGTCCTGTTTATGGATATATAATGTTAGCAGGAAATGAGAAATTCTGGCAGTGTCTCCCTGTTACTCCTGTGCACCTGTGCATCCTGCTCTAGGTGAACTGGCTTTAGCAGTGGGGATGGACTGGATAATTTCCAGACGTCTCTTCCAGCCCCTATCATTGCTTCCATTGTGATTGGGAAAAGCAGTGACTTTGTTTTGGAAAGTGTTCAGAGGTGGAGCTGTTGTACTCTGGAAACTTCATGCTCAAGTCACTTCAGAAGCTTTCTGTACAGGTCCTTCCAAGATTTCCCACCATTGCTTTAACCCTACCAGGCTTGCTAAGCACTGCAAATGCTGCTGTTTTCAAAATCCTGTCTTTTCTTCTTGAGAGCATCATCTCTCTTGGTAAGGAGGAAGCGGGGAGTGCAGTAAAAATAAAGTTAATCAAGGATGTAGGAGATTGAAGTATTAGTGCTTTTGGCACTTCTTTTCAGCCCCAGCAGTTCTTGCTGAGTTGGGTCTGTCTCTGTAGCTGTGCAGCAGATCAGATCAGGGCTACATCTCATTTTTGCCTGTCTCCAGTGCCTTCAGCTTACCTCATGGCTCTAAATAGTGCTGCTGTTGCAGCAGGGGAAGTAATGTTTGATGGGAGCAAGTCAAGGGAGTGATGGGTAGGAATTAGATGTAGCTTGAGGCTGCCACAGATGTGCATGCCAGATTACACATAGTTACAGCACTCTTGTAGGAGCGTGCTGAAGTTGTATCTAGCAAGCACTGACACCCTGCAGATGTCTCAGCAGCTCAGAAATACTCTGTATCCATGAGTGGCCACAAGGACTCTGTGCTTTTTATTGTGGTATTGTCTGCCTTTATACCACCCTCTCCTTTATGAAATGCTCTGTCAGTGCTACCTGCACATTGGTTTGATGTGCAGCATGAACTGTGCTCAAGTTAATGTCCTACGTGGCTGTTTGGTTTTTGGGAGTGCTTTGGCTGTTAGGCCATTTCCAGGAACTACTTACCAAGGTAAGTGCGAACCACAGCTGCTGATGTTCTCCAGCAGCCAGTTGCTTTCATAAAAAAGTGTTCATGGAGCCTCTTAACAGTTTTCTCCCTTCTTGCTTAACCTATATTTAGCACCAACTCCCAATGCATTAAGATACTAGATTTAAATAAAGGGTCATGAATTTATATGATCTCCTGCTGTTTCTCTCTATGTATAGGATGACAAAGAAGTCAACAGGCCCTTGCCAAACGAAGGAGATCTTGGACTGGGAAATGAGAAGTTCAAACCTGTGGTACCTTGGCCTCACGTTGAAGGTGTGGAAGTGGACTTGGAATCCATTCGAAGGAAAAATAAGGCCAAAAATGAACTAAATCATGGTGGTGGTGATGACAAACAACAAAACATCATCCAGAGGCAGTATCTCACGTTTAAGCCTCAGACATTTGTATACCGAGATCCTGTTTTGCGACCTGGAGTCCTTGGTAATTTTGAACCCAAAGAGTCTGAGTCTCATGGAGTTGTTGGTGGCCCTGGAGAGGAAGCAAAGCCATATGTATTAGGACCAGAATACAAAGAATCCATTCAAGCCAGCATTAAAGAGTTTGGGTTTAATATGGTGGCAAGTGATATGATCTCACTAGATCGAAGTGTTAATGACTTACGTCAAGAAGAGTAAGCACACTTTTTGTTTTCTTTTAGTTCTGTTTTTATGGCATGTAATTATTTTCTTTACTTTGATTTTAATTGCTGTTTAAAATAATATAATTAATTATATTATTGTCCTGACAGGCAGGAGTGCTGTACTACGAAAAATGTTTCCAAATAATATTGTTAATGCTGTTGCAATGATTTCTTTCATGCATACTTAACTCTATATAGATTTATCTCTGAAGCTGCCTATTGTACTCTCTAAATGCATGTATTTGCGTATTCCAGGTCCAGCCACAGTCCTCACTGTCATATCTTCTTTTCTTAATCCATAATTTCTTAAGGTTTGTTTTACAGAAATAATTCTTTTCTTTATTATTTTCTGCAGAAATTCCAATAGTAGTTAGTTTATTGAGTTTTGGCTTCACCTTGATGCTTTAAAAATTTAAACAAATAACAGGAGAGAACAGAAACAAGGAAATATTGTTCGATTTGAATAACTGCTAAATTAACTCCCTTAACAGAGGTGTAGATCTTAGGGGTTTGGAGCTAATTCTCAATGTGTTTATCATAAAGAAAGAAACAGAAAAAAGGCATTTTGTACTTGCTGGGTTGTTGTCTACTTTGGTGTTCAGGAATTATCAACATTTGCCTAATGATTACTATCAGGTTTACACAGTTTCTTCTGATCTTTGTTATATGCTGGAGTGAAATCTCAGGTTAATCTGCTTTTGGTATAGTTTTACCTGTTAAATGTCAGTTAAGGACAGGTCTCTGGACAAACTGATTGGCAAGGGTTTTTTGTTTGGTTGGTTGTCTCTTCTTTTGTTGGGGAAGGATTTTTGGCATTTCGAGGAGAGGATGCAAGAAGTTTGGTATGAAATTAGACACTTGCCTATTTCACTCCTTCCTCAACCCCACTAATGGGACTATGCCAATCCCTGGATTGGTTACCAACCTGTGGGCTGTATGTTTCCAGCTGTGGCAGCTGATTTGTTTTTTTTGGTGACTGACTGGTTACTGAGGCACTGCTGTGAGTATTTTTCCATTTTGTAAGGTGGGAGAGAACTGGCTGGCCGTGAGTCTGACTAATGCGTATTCACATACAGCTGCTTGAATTTACTACCTGGTGTGTACGCATTGAAAGTGAACTAAGTGCACAGAATACAGTGTTTCCCATCCTTCATGCCCTGTTCATTGGGTGGCTTACTAAAGGTTTCCACTAGCTGTTAGTCAGAAGATAGGACCACGTTTGTCTGCTGCTAGTGACAAGGAAGTATTGGCTGTCCTGGGTGTCACTTCAGTTTTCTTTCTTTGCTGCAATCAGCAGTTGGACCTTTGTGCTGAAAAGGTTTTTCTGAAGGAGAGGAAACCATCTGGGTAACCTGCATAGGTCGGTGTTTCCCTTTAGGAGATTATTCATTAGACACTGCTGCTTTTGCTGAAGTATTTACAATCCCTGGGGTCTCTTTCATATGCAGCAAAAAGGCTAAGGAAACTCACAGAGAGGAAAATAAAAACCCCAAACATTTCCCCATCAGGTGTTGTGATTAACTGAGCAGAGTGAGGCTAGTGCCAGGAGTTCATGTTAGCGGAGTGTGTTTTGGCCCTGCCTCCCCTAGAGAGTGGAAAGGAGGTGGCAGCACACTTCCCTCCTTGCTTTCTGTTCTGCAAGGACAGCAAAACAGAAATGGCAGCATATTATATGCAAGGCTGCCGTTTCCTGGACTAACAGCCATGTCTTTGACAGCAGAACTCAAATGCTTCATACCCCCTGTGCTTCCACAAGGTAGAAGGCATCAGAGACTGTGCCTGTTTGCCGGAAAGTTGCACGCCTATAGCTTCCTAAAGTATTTCTTGCACAGTCTCAAAGTTTGCTTTTACTGTTCTTCAGGACAGAAGTAATAAATAGAAATTCCTAACAAGAATTAGACACTTTGCACACTCTGGGGATTAGGAGGGATAGCTGTATGACTACTCGGAGCAGAAAAAAAATATATTAGGAACAGTTTCCTCGAAGCAGACTTACAAATAAGATTTTCATGGAGGTCAAAGCCAGCAGCACCAATCAAAGTTATTTCATTATTTAGTGTTCTAAGCAAGCAAACAAATAACAGCATGAAAAGCAGCATGAATGAAAGGCATGTTTTAGACAACTTTACATCACATAGTTCATTTATTGACTACTTGGGATGCTTGCAATTATCCTAAGTAGGTTAAAGGTTTATAGCTTCCACGAGTCTTCTGGGAATGGCAGGTGAGGAAGCAGTGTGAGATGTCTGATGTTGTCATGTGCTTTCAGGTATTAATTTACTCACTTTACTACTCATCCCCTAATACTGGCAAGAAATGCAGCAGAAGATAGCAGATTCCCTGTTGGATGCTCCATTTATTTTCCTCCTATTGATCTGTTTCTACAGTTCAGAAGCCATTTTGTTTGATAAGGCTGCTCAACATCCAGATTAATCCTACTAAGGAGCAGTTTAAGCAGTATAATTACCTTTTTTTTTTTTTTCCTGGTTATCTTGGCATTGCTAATTGAGGAAGATCTTGGAGGTAAAGATGAGATTGCTCTTTCATAGGCATGCAAATCCAGATAGACCTCTCCTCAGCCTTTTCTTCCTTTTAAGGATCAGAAAATTCTAAGCATCACCATAAGCTGTCATGTTTGTTCAGTGGAGTATGCCAAATGCTTTCCTGGGCGGTGCTAGCAGGAGTGAAATTGTGCTGCAAGAACTCTCTCTCATGGTTTGAAAGCCATGTATCCTTAGGGCTTGTCCTTGGTGGATGGGGAGAAGAAAGGGGAAATGTGACATGGGAGGATTCAGTTGTGTTGTATTTAGGTTGGACTTTGGAGTTGGACACATTGGCAGCTGCCTTTGTACATTCCGTAGGAACTTTGCTGATGATTCTGGGCTGTCACAGCTGCAGTAGAAGGTTTCAATTCTTGCTGTGCTCTGTAGGGAGGATAGCACATTATCAGATATATCAGAATATTTCCATTTTGCCAGTACTGAGTACTGTTGACTTGGAGATTCTAAACAATTTGATTAGCGGTTGAAGCCAAGCACTTCTGTTAGCATACAGCAACTCCTAGGCTTGGTTAAGCAAAATCAAGAATGTATGGGCATATGTAAAAGTCATCACCTCACTGCAGCCTTTCAGTACTCTGCAGGAGGGCCAGAGGAACCACAGACTGGGCTTGGGTGGAGCAATACCTATTTTCCTTTTTCTACAACTTGATGATTTTTTTAATTATTACCCTGATAGGTGGCAGCCTTTTACTTCTATGAGCAGTCATTTATATTGTGTTGTACATGTTGTTCCTGCCTTCTATCAGACCTGAGATAAAACTAATCACAGAATCCTTACTGTTGGAAAAGATCATCAAGGCCAGCTGTGAACCCAGCACTACCATGACAACTGAACCCCATACTATGTCCTTGAGTGCCATGTCTATGTGGTTTTTTAAGACCCCCAGGGACGGTGACCCCACCATCTCCCTGAGTGATCCCTCTGTGATATATGTTAGATAGCATTGTCCTGCTCTGGCAGGAGGGTTGGACTCAATGATCCCTTTGGGTCCCTTCCAACCCCTAACATCCTATGATCCTATTCATGTCAGAAGAAATCCAGAAGAAGCTATCATGCAGGTATCTGTTACCTCTGAATTACAAACTGTCTTAAGGTTTAGGTAGCTGAAGGCAGGAGGATATAATGGGAAGTTTTACTTTGTGCTTGCCTTGTTTTTTGTTTCCTTCTGTGGATATCTGGCATTGGTCAGTGCTAAGAGTTCAATGGAAATTATTTTTAGTCTTTCTGAAATGGTCTCTTTTAATTTTGATCATCCATCAGCCCGACAGATTTTCTGGCAGGCATCCTGATTTGGAGAAAAAAAAAAAAAAAAGGTAATTCAGTAGCAGCTTTTATACTTCAGTAAGCTAAAAACATGTTGGTTTCTTTTTTCTTTTTTAATCTATCTTACTTTTTACATTCAGTTTACCTGGTTTTCTTGTCTGAACATCACCCAGTGCATTTAAAGAAGGTCTGTCGTACTGTTAGCAGCACCTGGTTGTTGTCCATGCTGGCTTTCCCCTAGTTCCTGTTGGTGCTTTTAGTTTTTTTTAATTAATGATAAACACTTCTGATATTGTATCTTTGAAAAAGGTCCATGCTACCTGAAAACATGAAAGCCACTTGATCCTAGTGGAAGGTGTCCCTGCCCATGGCAAGGAGGTTGGAACTAGATTATCTTAAACGTCCTTTTCAACCCAAGCCATTCTGTTATTCTGGTTTTACCCTTAGTTTGTCTTTTCAATAAACCAACTCACTTCATTATTGTTCCCCTGTTCAAAAAGACACCTGCTACTAGGGCGGCTCTTTTCTGGCATTAGAATTTCAGTGCATAGTGGCTTTAGAGCATGGCTGCCACACAGGTATGTCTTGAGCTGAGTTCCACAGTACACTAAGAGAACTCAAAATGTGCTGCTTCTCTTCTGGGTTCTCTGATGTGCTGCACCCTGGAAACACACACTAGTAATGCGTGAAACAGTATTCTTGGGAGCACAGTTTATATTTACTGTCTTTCTTCGGGTGGTAGAAATGTGCTGCCCATGTGCTCTGTCCTTTCAGGTTCTCCAGTTCATCCATATATTCTGCAGCTGCTGTCTGTGTCCTGCTTTGGCAGCTGGTGTTCCTGTGTGTTTGTATTGATGGATGCTAGAAGATCCCTAACACATTTAAGCTTCTATTAATCTGATTCTGGTTTATGTAGATAAAACAGGCCTTCCTGGATATCAATTCCAAAAGTTTCACCAGATTCTATTGAATTCAAAGCCTGCTGCTCAACACCATTTTCTTACCCAGGCACTGGAACTTTGTTGCTTCTTTCTATCTGGAAATAATACAGAAACTAGTTGTCCATGTCCTCACAGCCCATGACTAAGAGTATGAGATGCTGAATGAGTCCTTGGGCCAGGCTGATGTTGTGCTGCTTATGATCAGCAAGCTCAGTGCTGGCCAAAGGGGCTGTGGCATTTTGAGGTTTGGGTAAAAGCCTAACTGAGGAGATCATCTGCAAAATAAGTCCTCCAGTTCAGAAGGCTTAAAATAGAGACCTAAGGGAAGTGATTTTCGCTATTAGAAATCCAATTGCATAAAATCTTTATTAGAAGTGTGATAGCAAACTTGCAAGACTGATGGAAATAATCTCGAGGGTCTGAGTCTTTTCTGTGTCCTTTCACACTAAGTTGCATCTCATTCAGCAGTCAGCTTTTTTTATCTTTAGTCTTTCTTTTGCCTACAGATCCTTCTCATCTTGCCGATTTCAACTGCACCAGAGCTTTGCCTTCAATTCTCTCTGCCTGTGTTCAGGCAGTATTTCTGTACTTCTAGGTAGCCAGTCCACGCCTGTACCTTCTGTACTTCTTGGATTTTGCACTGGAGCTTCATCAAGAGCTTTGGTTGCAGCTATGCCATGCCTATTTGATTTACTAAGGAATGGGCTGGAGAAACTTCCTTACAGTGAGGGTGGCAGAGCTCTGAAACAGGCCACCCAGAGAGGTTGTGGAGTCTCCTCTGGAGACTTTCAAAACTCACCTGGGTGCATTCCTTTGCAGACTACCCTAGGTGATCCTGCTTTGGCAGGGGGAGTGGACTCTATCTCAGGAGATCCCTTCCAACCTCTAATATTCTGTGATTCTGTGAACTGAAATCATGAATTCTCATGGCAGATGTTAAGAAACATTTGATATACAAAATGACTGATCACTGTCAGCTCTGAGAAGAGGCTGTCGAGTGTGTGGCTCATTTCAAGAACTGAATCAGGTTATACAAAACCAAAGCAGTGTTTACTTTTATGAAGTTTGCTTTCACAGTAAACGCTCCAAGCCACATCAGCCATTTCCATTGGTATATTTTGCATGACTGTGGTCATGCTTATTTAGGTTGAATGTTAAGTCAAGAAGCATTCTCTTAAAGTATATTTTGAGTGATCCTCTATGAAACTCCCTATCTGTCCTTTTACCTTACAGTACTGTATAGCCCTTTAGCCAGGGATGTTGGTAATGCTGATCTGATTTCATGCAAGGGTAATTAACTCTGTTGGCTGTAAGAAGGGATCAGTGCTCAATAAGCTTTGCTCAGACTTGATATGCTGTCATTATCCAGTCCATGGAAGACTCGCTTACAATTTGTTCTTACTTACCCAAAGGGGTTTTAGCCTTATGACTGTATTAAAGATGGAATTTTTTTGGACAGCTTACTTTGAGAAATCTTGCAAGAATTCTATCCTGAGTCATTTGACTGGGAGAGGAAGCTTCATGGCTTGTGAATGTTTATGGCATAAGAGAAAATAATCTTTCATTGATTTCCCCTCCTCCAGTATGACAATATATAGCTGTTGTATGCTCACCAGTGTAAGCCAGAATTTCAGCTGCATCACCCACACGCATCTGTCAGCCTGATCATGGCAAAATGAATATTTTAAAGTGAATTGTTGTTTTTTTTTTCCCATGAATTATCCATTTTGACTTTTCATTTTTCACGTTATAGGGAGTGCCCCACTGGGCATACAAATTCATACTTGAATAATCGGATCGGTTGCTATGGGTCATGTTTTTACTTCAAACAGAACAACTGGCAATAAGCTTTTCTTGAAAAATCTGGAAAAGTAACTCTTCCTTGCTTGAGTACAGTGCTCCTTGTGTACAGAAATGTATTTTTGACAGATGTTCTTTCAGCTCTTGACATTAAAAAAAAAAAAAAAAAGGAAGAATTTGCTTGTTTTCAGAAATTGTACATGTAGTTTTGAAGGGTATTGGTTTGGGGGTTTTATTATTTTTAGTGTAAGCAGAGGAGGGAATTCTTGCCAGAAATAAAGACTTCTAACTTTACCTAGGAACATGCACATTCAGAGCTGTGTGTTAAAGCAGAGCTATGAATAAAGACATTTTTCCTCTCATGGTTTGATGGAGACAGCTTGGACCCTTTGGCCGATAAAACTGCTGTTAAAATACCAAGCTGCATAGAAACTATTTGGTGCTAGACTTGAAAAAATACCAACGTCTTTAGTTGTACACAATTAACTCATGGTATAAAATAAGGGAGAGGAGTTTTGTCTGCTCGTTAGAAATGGATGGTCTTTTTTACTCCTGGCAAATAATGTGAAATTAGTATGTTCTCTTGCATTAAGTAGTTAGCTGTAAAGTTATTCTTACTGCAGCTAAGGAGATGGAATAAAAAATCTCTGAAGTGGAGCCTACTTTCTTCAGGAATGTGATTAATTCCATAATTACAAAGCTGTGCAAATTACATATTTGATGCTGTTATATCAAAAAAAAGGTTTCAGTAATTACTACTGGTATCTACATCATTGAAAATGGAGCATTAGGGACTTGGTTTCATTTCACATGGTACCTTGGGAAAGTCGTTTATTCAAGTGCCATATAGTTCTCTGTAACTGTTCTATAACCAAGAAAACTAATTTTATAGAAAGTGCACGTCTTTGTGTCCCTCAGTGAAAGCTGGGGTTGAGAGGTGAATTATAGTAGGTTACACTAAATCAGGAAAGCTGGCTTTCCACTGCAGGTTATCAGCTGTCTTAGTGCTGGCAAGACTTCAAAAGGGAAAAAAAAGGTCTATTTGCAGTTAGCTATGCATTGTCAGAGCATCTCCTCCTGTTCAGGAAAGATTTGAAGTCCAGGTATTAGTCTTAAAGCAAACTCAAGAGCTTTCTGTTATTTCCGGCTCCAATAGTGAAAACTACAGTGAGGATGGATCCTGTGTCTCTTCAGTGTTGGCTGCTAGCATTTCAAATTTTAAATTTCAACAGAGAAATAGTTCACCTGAAGAGTACAAGCAAGTTGCAGAGGCACCGGGTGTGTTACGTGTAGTTGGACTTTCCTCTGTGTGTGCATCTGAAATGAGCAGACTGTGCTCTGGACAGGACACCTTACTCAACAAAACTGTATAGCATAGTGCCTGAAATAAATTTAAATTCTGCCTTAAACCTTGACTCCAAAGCAGAGGGCAAATAAAAATCGAGAAGTTTCCTACAATTGCTTATGAAATCATCCCAGTGCTGTCCTGCATCATAGATTTTTTTGGGGCAAACACAGGAAGCTCTCAAGCAAACAAGTGGTACTCTGAATGTGAAACTAAAAGATTAAATAACAGGAACAAGACAGAGCATAAGAAGGGCAACTTGAGTTTTCTGTGGTAGACCATTTCATTTAAATAATCTTGCCTGATACAAGTGTTTCTTTCTAGCCTTTTGTATATTGTATTAAGTAAAACCTGTCAGTGTTAGATAAATCCAAAATATCACAGTATCACAGTATTACCAAGGTTGGAAGAGACCTCACAGATCATATTAAGTAAAACCTGTCAGTGTTAGATAAATCCAAAGTATCACAGTATCACCAAGGTTGGAAGAGACCTTATAGATCATCAAGTCCAACCTGTTACCACAGAGCTCAAGGCTAGACCATGGCACCAAAATTATGCATAGCCTGGATTCTTTTGAGCTGCATGCAGGCAAATGCATCAAGTTGTAACTTGCTGAACTAATTCCTGCCTCCATGTAGAAATGATGAGAATTGACATATGTAGCAAGTTGCAGCTTTTTACCAGTGTTTTCTGAGGCAGTTCTGACTGCTTCGGAGGGGAAAAAGCCCATTGCAGCAAACTGCTCTTGTGCGGCTTACCCACAGCAATGTCCTGTGTGGGTACCCAGTGGTCTGCTTGCCCCATGCCTCCCTACTGTAGTGCATGTACATCACAATGTTGCAGAAAGGCTGGAGATACTCAGGGAGATAACTACGCAACTTCAAAACGGGAAGGAAAAGGGCTTTGGTGCCATCTCTTTGTAAGGTGCCTTCCCTAAGGAAGGGAATTTATTTTAGCCTTCTAGCTGCCATAGCTCTCCTCCCCTGTTAATGTTTATTGCTTGAAAATTTTCGGTATTAGGCAAGAATCTTGTAATTAAAAAACCCCACAATGTTTATTCATTTAATTTCCCTATTAGGTGTATTTGAGTACAAACCTTACTCTGAATTTGGATTATGGCAGTTTAGAGATACGATACAAAATGTAGTTTGTGCTTTTGGAGGAACTAATAACAAAATTTAATCCCTTAGCCTTGCAGGCCACTTCAGGAATGGAAATTAACAAAGCTTGTAGCTATTGCACAAAGAAGAAATGCTGCTTCAGCATAGGTTTAAGCCCCATGGTAGTATATAGTGGAGGTTATGCTGTTGTCTGATGAAGGAGGGGGGGAGGAAATTGCTGATCAAACTGTTTTGAGTTGTTTGTTCACTTTTCTTCTAGAACCTGTGTTGCAAGCTGACTAAATCTTAGATTGATACTGATGGTGCATCAAAATACCTTGTAAGGCTCCATAGGTAACAAATCTGGTACTAACGTTAGTTTTACTTAGATGCATCTTGACAAAGAAATGCCAAGTTCTGTAATTTGTTTCTATCCGCTCTAGACTTGCAGGCATCAAGCAGCTAGTCTAAGCAAGGCCTTGGCTGTACAGATGAGCAAACTGTTGTAAATGTTTTGTGGAAGAAACTCTCATCCGTCTTCCTAGGAGTTAGATGCAGTTCGCTGTAGTAGTCTCAATAAATTGACCGTTTAAAGTAACAAGCAGCCCTGAATTCAGTATTAAAGTATGTGGACAATGTGCTGTAGAGCTGTCTCTTTGTAAGAGCAGGACTTACTCGGAAAGAAAGCTGCAAATGAAAACAGTACTCCTAATTTACTTTTGATCTCTGCTGATGCTAGACTCAAGGAGTGAGAAAAATGCATGGACTATAAATTATTATCAGCAGGTGATAAATGGGATCACCATGAATCACATACTGCTTGTAACTGTGAAATAAAATTTAAAATACAGTTCACAATCGTGGAGAGTTATATATTAAAGGGGAAGAGAGAGCCCAATTTTTAATGTCACTTGCAGTTTCAGGATAAAAGCTAAATTGAGACCTTCAGCTTTGTACTGATTGAAGACATTCAGCTTGAAACTGCTGACTGAAACTTCATAGGAGTTGGCTGCTGGAGCAGTTAGAGGAGTGCAATGGAAGCTGCCTGCTATCCCAGGGAAATGTGTGCTGCTGCATTTCAATCCGAGCACACAAGTAGAGTGCTTTAAAATCCAGAGAGAGGACTGAGGTGTCTTTGGCAAACAAAGATGATAGTTAGAGTTAGTTGACCTCAGGAAGATCGTATCAGGCTAGAGGGGCAATTGCAGCCATGGTACCTCTTGCTTTTTTTTCTGGAGCTTATGTGCTGTTCTGCAAAGGAAGTTAGGAATTCAGGATGATATGACGAGTTCTTCTGTTGGCTTTAGATCTCAAATTGTATGCATGGTATCTTCCTGACTGGGATTCATCCTTAAACTGCTGCTCAGGAATTCTCCTTCTTCACTTGTACTTTTACTTGATGGCTGAATTACTCTTCCAGGAGAGGCAGCCTGTAGCCCAGCCTTTTTTTAGCCTGAGGAAATTTGAGCCTGTGTCTGCAACCGCAGTAGTTGCTAACAGGGAGGCTGTAAGGTCACCCAGTCTTTGGATCGTGTACCTTTGTGGGGTGAGGGGACATTAGTAAATGCAAGTCAATGAAAAGAGTACAAAGTTGTTTTGAGCAGAAATTTCTTCAAGCAAGGGAATGCTCCAGCCCAGGTATTCAGCTTCTTGTGCAGAGGAGTCCCACATAAAGGGGGCTCCTCTGCTGCCATGGCTGACGCATAACTGATCAGCCATGGGAGGATGGTGTGGCTTGGTCTGCATCAGTGCTGTTCCTTCCTGCTGGTGAAGATGGAGGCAGGACTCATTCGTATCTTAAGTATGCAGGCTGATGGTCAGAACTAGTATTACCCTATTTCTCCATTAGATCATTATTGTATATCTTTCAAAAGGTTTCTTCTTGCTCCAGTCATGACTCAGTCCATGTTTTTTGCTCAGTAATACCAGTGCTGATTTTGGGACAGGAAGTTTTTGTTCATGGACTGATCTAATCCTTTCACCCGTGAGTTCCCTGAAGAAAGGAAGCAGCTAGAGCTGTCTAGTGGAGATGCTGCCAGCCCTTCACAGATCTGCATACACCTGCTCCTTTTTTGCTCCATACAAAAAACTCTTTGCAGGGGTGAGGAAATTTGAAGTGTCTAGAGGCAGGACTACCTTATAATGCTACCATCTTATTCCTGAATAGCTGCTGCAAAGTTCTGTCCTCTCAGCTATACCAGTAAGAATTGAAATGTTGGGTTCTTTTAAAAGCAAGTTTTCTTACCGCAGCTGACCTGCAGGCCACATGTGAAAGGGCATTGTCATACCCTATGTGGGCAGGACAGCACACAGGAAATTGAGTTACAGGTTGAAACATTTAAGTCCTCTTTGCCACAGACCCTTTTGTACTTTGAATCTGCCCGTGACAGTTTTCAAAGCAGCTTTTACCTGGATTCCCATATCTGCTTGACCCTATCTTTTAAAATTGAAGCATGAGTCTGGAAATTGTTCAGACCTCTGATTTTCTTTTTATGGTGCCTAAAATATCCAGGGAAGCTAGTGCTGTAAAATTCAGCTTCCAAACCAAGGAAAATGTTTATGGTTTCTTGATGTTTGGTTTGCCAGCCACTGGATGTCAGTGCTGCTCCACTGAAGAAAGGCTCTTCCCTGCTTCCTTCCCTGTGAGTGTGAAGGAAATGAGAGCAGAGGCATCTGGGGTTTGTGCAGTATTCACATTTCTTGAAGAAAATTTCACGGAGATCAAAATATTTATTAATTGCACGTATCAAAACCAGCTACCACGCTTCAACCTCTAATCCTCAACGCCGGATAAGAGACAAGGTTGTGCATAGCATTACTGCAGTCTATCAGGAGCTTGTGGGCTTGATGAATCAGTCTGTGGACTGTCCAATAAGTGGAATAAAGTTTCTGGAACAAAAAAAAGTATGCTCTTAGTAGAAGTATAAATGCAGTGCTTTTATGGCTTGGAAATGGGACATTTAGGAATACATGGTTTTTCAAGTTTAAAAAGTTCAATGTGCTGGCAGATTTGAGAAGATTAAGTTGGACATGTAGCAAAAAGCTGTCTAGACCTCTGGGTTTATGCCTTAAATACAGATTTTAAAATGCTTATAAAGTGCATGCAGATGTGTTGTTCAGTTCAGGCTTTTGTAATAAGTTTGTATTTTTTAAATTATGTTGTTACTTCGTGTCTTTCACTCTATGCTCTTCACTATCTTGTTCCAAAGTATGACTTAGCTGCATTATAGGAAGTGGGAGACATAAGCAACCAAAAGATTTTCATGGGTTTTGCAGTGTTTGCTTTGTTTCTGTTGTTGAAAGAACTTTGAAGTGCAGCTGTCTTTAACTGGAAAGCAAAAAAGCTTCCTCGCTAAACTGCTGAAGGTGCATGCCAGCAGAACAATGCAACTTGTATCAGGTACTGCTTTCTCCTATGAGGCAAAAAGTGCTTTTATCTTCTACTAGCATTTATGTGGAGCTCCTCAATGGCATTCAGCTGACATGCCAATTTTGAATGTGTAATGCTCCATTTTCCTCCACTGTAACATAAATCTATCTCCAAAATTAATCCAGATGAATATGTGTTAAGCAACACAGATCTATTATTAATCTGTTATTAAGTGTATGATGGGAAAAAAAACTTTCACGCTGTCAGTTAATGCGCTTGGGTAGCACATCCGCTTTGTATCTGCAAATGGCTAAACAACTTGTCAGTAGTTTAAATGTTTGCTACTAATGGACGTATTGCAATCTGTGATCAGCTGTAACCTTTTGAGAGGTTCTGTGGAAGAAAGACATCAGTGATCTGAACTGTGCATTTTAAACAGTCTAGCACTTGCATGTTGGTAGCTTATAAATATGATAAGATGCAGGTAGTTCTGGTATAAAAACAAGTCAGTAAACTACTTGTCAAAGTCGTGCTGTTTCAGAGCTTGCTTGTAGTATGCCAGACTAGGAGAAATGCCTTACTGAATTGCACTTAGTTGTGGATTGTTTTGATTCTGAAATTTTGTTTTCCCACAGAACCAAATTTCTGCCAATTTGCTGAGTATTTTTATGGTGGATGAGAAATATATATTGATGCTGTTCGCTGACAGGAAGTGAAATATAGCCTACTTCACCAAAGAAATGTTCTTTAAATACCTATAGATCTGTTACGTGGCCTCTTTCCATATTTATTTTGGTTTCAGAAACTAAATATTTCAGTGAATAAGATAATTTCATGCACATGAATGTTTCTGTGCATTTGAGCTTTTTACATTTAGATTTAAGCTATGTTTAAATCTGTTCTATTATGAAAGGGCAGAAATTAATGAATTTTACCTTGCCACAACAATGTTTGTAACTTTGCTGATTGTGCAGATTCTGCCTGTGAACTTTATAAACTCAGCACTTTACAGATGATCCTTTTACTGGGTGAATCTGATTTTCAAAAGGTGAACCAAATGCACAGTCCCTCCTAAGTCATGTTACTTGATGTTTTGAAGAGGATCTATTTCTTGGCAGCCACGGTTTGCAGATTTTCTTCCACTCTGCTGTCCACGCAAGCAGCAAGGTGTTGGTGGCAGGGATATCTTGTCGGCAGGGTTTGTGCAATGCCATCCACCTACTCAGGAGGAAGCATGTAGCTGTTGAGGCAGGACTAATCCCTCACCAACTGCGTCCTGCCTCTTTCAGGAAGGTAAAAGGCTTGCTGACAGGAGGCAAGCTGCTCTTTGGGTCTCATATCTCAGTGATGTATTTAACTTATATTGCATTTTATGTTCTGTTTCTCTTCAATCTGAAGGATAGCTGTCAGTGAAGACTTTATTTGCACAGAGATGTTGTTCTGCAAATCACAAGGTGAAAACTAATAAAATCAAATCTTTTGCAGATGCAAATACTGGCATTATGATGAAAACCTGCTCACCTCCAGCGTTATCATTGTCTTCCATAATGAAGGATGGTCCACGCTGATGAGGACGGTCCACAGTGTCATTAAGAGAACACCAAGGAAATACTTGGCAGAAATTGTGCTGATTGATGATTTTAGCAACAAAGGTATGTTTGGAATATTAGCACACTATTTATAGAAATAGTTTTTAAACATTTGTTTTGTTTATTATCTGCCTTGGATTGCATTGAGTTTCTCTGCAAGAAAAGTAAGTTACTTCTTTAGTCCTTTCAGTGAAGGGAATGCTCTCTTCCAATGAACTGTTTTCATAGAGGTGGCAATCCTTTATGTGTTTTCACCTGTTGGAAATACAGAATTTGTAGTGTGTAATAGGAGATAGTAGAAAGCTGGAGTAGCTAGTACCTCTCTTAGATCTTGTGAAAATAAGCAGTTTTAAGAGCATTAAAGGAGTTTGAGTTAAGTCTGTTAGAAGTATCTTTTTTTTTTTTTTTTAAACTAATGTATCTAAGGCTACTTTGAATTATTCCAATTTGCTTTCAATAGCACTTTATTTTTCAACATTTTTTTTTTCAATAAAACATCATATTAAGATGTTTATTGTTTCTTATTGCGGGGAGGGCTTTTAATTTCTGCCTTTCTTTGAATCCTGCATATCGGCAACTTTCAGAAGCCCAGGTATTTTCCACTTCCTTTGCAACATACATTCTGGTTTTGGTTTAGAGTCAGGATGTATGTACTTAGCTGTGGTTCTTGTAAACATACACTGTCTTACTTTTCCTTCAGTGATGACATCATCATCATTAATGCAAAGAGGCTAAATAGAGAAAAGAAGTGAAAGTCTCATACTAGAGATATAAGAACTTATACTGCAGTGTTCCAAATTATGATGATTGTTAAAGGCAAAATTTTGGAAGAAATTTACTTTTTTTTTTTTTTTAATGTAACTGCAGTTCTGCTTTCTGCTCATGTGTAAATGGTTAACAGATACAGCTAGCCTGGAAATAGCATCCCACAGACCCTTGTCTCTGCTATTTCCTTCCTTTTCACAGATAACTTTCTTGAATCTGAAAATGCATTAAAGCAAGGCCAAATTACAGTTTTCTTATATTTGGGTGATGAAAAGAAGCACAGACTAGAATGCCTCTGAACGCCTTACTTTGACTGTTGTTTCATTATAATTATTCTTCAAATTGCTTTAGGTTATTACTTGGTAAACATAGTTAAATTAATTTCAGTAATTCAAATTGCATTCTAGATGAAAAGTGGCCAAGAGAGTAGAATCTTGCCCCACTTCTTTCTCCCTAGAGAGAAACATGAACTAGTATGGGCTGTGGAACATGCCAAGCCACTTGAAGAGATCTCCAGTTGTTAGTACAGCTGCAGAGCACAAACACTCTTAATCACAGCGGAGCTACTGGTGGCTTTTCACATTTTCAGCCACAAGAAAAGCAAGGCTGATAGCACAGATACCAGATTTTCTACTTCCCCACCTGCTTTCGTGCTGCACAATTCATATGCAACTTTCTACCCAGAAGAGAACATCTAACACTCTGTGAGACCAATGTTGAGGAACAGAGATGCAGGTGGAATGGGATGTTTGCTCACACTTTTATGTGGCTGTGTTTATTTCTTAATCGTCATCTTCTCCAGCAATAGGAAATTAAATCAGAGCATAAGGGTTGCAAACACTTGTAAAGGCTGGGTCAGCTCCTAAGATCCCTGCCCTCTTCTTTATGAGAAATACTCTTTCATCAGAAGGGAGTTAAAACTGCACAGAACCTTGTGTGTGTTATGCCTCTGGTATTGGGTAGTCTGTGGCACTAAACCAGCACAGCCTTGCAGATGGGGACAGTCGCAATGGTTGGGAAACGTTCTTCTCATTATAATTCTTTCTATGAAGTCAGTTTGGAACAGTCTTTTTGCTGCGTGAGAGCCTCCCTTCCTTCCTTATCTCTTCTGCAAACAGCAGCCTTTGGCCGTAGAGAAACGAATGGAGAGATGTGCTGAATTCTGCTCAAGAGATTTTTCTTTACTCAAAGTACAAAGGGAACAGTAACAGGAAGACATCACTAAGCTAATTGAATGCTTGCTAGTTCTGATCTTTGCAAGGGAGACCTTCAGTGAAGCTAGTGTCCAAGAAGTGTTGCAAAAGTTTCTACCCTAGTGTCAGTGTCCAGGCCATGCTGCTGCATGTGTGTTCCCCCCTCCCCAGTTTTTCTTGTGTTTCTTGTTATATATTTAGGTACCAACTTTATCACTTTCTGAAGCTTAAAGCTTAATATCTCAGCTTGTGCAGTTTTGTAGCCTGTGCACCTGTAAGGAGTGACTGCAAGGTGAACACCAGTGTCACTAGCAGTGTTTAAAGGCTTTGTCTAGCTTTCGCATTTACTTGGTTTTTTTATTGCTTTTCGTTCCCACTGATGCAGCTTCTCAAAAAATAAACAAAGTGGAAGTAATGGACACAGACAGGTAGCAGTATTTTTAACTTTAGCAGCGCTTGCTGTGGCGAAGCTGAGGCATTACTGAGTGCTTGTGTTAGTGCTGAGAGCCCCATATTAGTAGCATTACTGTACAAGGGACTCATAGGCACCTGCCTTAGGGAGGACTTCTGATACCAATTTCCTAGTTCTTAAATTGACATCCACAAGTTGAGGGGAAAAAAAACTGCTTTCCTCCTCTACCCACCCCCCTCCCTTCCCTTGTAGTCTGCAATGCAAAGGATGTGTCTTAAAAAAAACAAACATCAATTCATGCTTTAATCATGTACTCAGAGATGAGAGAAGAACCCAAACCAGGTAAAACCAGGTTGGTGGTTCTAATACTTTGAAAGGTAAAATATAATAATAAATAATAATAAAAAAACAATTAGTGCTGTAAAGCTGATGACAGATACTATAAATAGGTGTTCTGGATCAACAAAACTTAACACTGGATGAACTATTTCTAATGTAAAAGTATTGGGATTTTATACATTATTGTCATGCAGCAATGCTTTCTTTTAGGAAGAAGGAAAAATTCAGTTTTCCTCTGGGAAACAGCACTTGCTGTGAAGCTTGGCACTGTTTCAGATAATGGACTGCAAAGTCCTGAGACTTGTACTGTAGAAAAGCTTTGCACAGTCAGTATGACAGGTTTTTATGGATCACTGTGAGCTTACATAGCTGAACATTTGATAACTAAAACATTTGGCTTCATAAGTAGGAGAGCTGGAAATAACTTCAGGGGTTATGTCTTTAAAATGTTCCTGACAGCCCTTCTGTAATGTGTAGTTTTGGAATTTGCAGAATAAATAATGGTGTGGTATAAAGATTCTCTTAGTACCACTTTAGTGTGACCTCATAACTCTGTTGATTTTTAGCCTATAAAAATGTATATCACAGCTGTTATATCATGTATTCTATATATATTACATGACATGTTATTCTGTACAGCATATGTGAGAAAATTGTTCTTTCTCTACTTCTATATTTATGTATCTTGAAGTTTTCCTAAAGCACAAGGATTTACAAAAGAATTTGTAAATATGTGTGGGAAAGGAGAAGATGATACTTAAAATTTTCAGTCGAGGAAACTTACTCTTTTGTAGAGGTGAAGAGCAGTGATAATAAGAGTTTGAAAAGATAGTGGTTTCAGAAGATCATTCTTTGAAGGAATTGCTGAATTTTCAGGTTTGCAAAACTTCACTTCCAAAGCTCATAATTTCCATTTCAATTATTTAAATGTAGCTTTTGTTTAAACTAGAAAAAAATTACCCCAAGCTCCAAACTTTAATCATTTTGATGCAGAGCATAGAAGTTGGTGTTGTTGAACCAACCTGATGGCTTGTTCTGCTGAAAGGGACATCTGTTTTCTACTTCTACATGTCCCCTCTCCCATTAGTTAGCATAGGCATGGCATCTAGCAGCCCCTTGAAGCTGGTACAAACCAGTGCATGGATGCCTTGGCTGTATTTTCAGGTAGCTTTTTTTGGTTGCTGCCCAGGAGAAACTGAAGCTATAGACAATTTTTTTGAGCCTTTCAGTACAAATGTAGATTTTAAGTGAAAACCACTAGTTGAATCAGTGGATTCAAATTACAAATACCTGACTTGCAACCCTTCTGCCTTTGTGAGTTTTCTCAACGTAATGATCTGTGCAAAAATATCATGCAACACTAGGATCCTTTTTCAAGTTGCATGTTAAAAACATGATTTCCAGATGAGTTTAGACCAACGTGCAAATACAAATCTGTAACCATTTAAGCATAGCCTATCTCTATGCCTGCACAGTTGCTCATTTCTTTGCTGACCCAGGTCCCTTTGGCTAAGGGTTTGCTGTCTCATCAGTATAATGAGCCAAAGCTAATTCACTGCAGTTCTGGCCCTCCAGTTATTCTTTCTCATTAATTTCATCAGAAGATTAGCATAATATCACTCCCAGCTTGAAGAGGGAGGGCAATAATTTTAATATGGCAGGTTTCTGTCTTGGGTGACTCAGAGAAAATTTGTGAGGCAAAAGGTGAGGGAAGAGCAATGTATAACTGGAAAGTGGTACCTTCAGCTGGGCATATGACATTATCTAGTGAGGAAAAAAACACTGGCTCAAGTGTAAAAATGCCTCTGCCTGGTTGAAATACAGGCAAACACCCAAAAGCCACAATGTGATATATTGAAATGACTGACAGTTGTCTACTGAGTTCCCTTGTGGTGTGGCCAACCATGTCAGCTTCTTTTTCTTCAGAGATACCAGGGGTAAACCTGCACCGTGAACTCGGAGAGCTCTAAGTCATGGTCTCTTCAGGTTTACTCTTTTTAAACAGTAGTATGAGCACTCAAATTAAAAGGTTCTCTTAAAGGTTTGTAGATACTGTTAAGAAGAGTGGGATTTGGGTTTTAAGAGTACATAACTGTTTATTTTTAAACCTCATCAGTGTATGTATATATATTGTTTTGTTATTTGATAGCACACTTAAAAGAGAGACTGGATGAGTATCTTAAGCAGTGGAACGGCCTTGTAAAGGTATTTCGAAATGAAAGGAGAGAAGGTTTAATTCAAGCTAGGAGCATTGGAGCCCAGAAGGCTAAACTTGGACAGGTAGGAGCAGTTCACACACAAATCTGTAATTTTTTTTTTCATTTTGGTGGTGGTGTCTCCTTTCAAATAGATGTACAGAAGCATAATACTGAATTATCGGTACTGTTTTAAAAGGAGGTGAATTTTACTCCTTTAACCATGATTTTTTTGTTTATTTGTTTATAATATGAGAATATTTCAGTGTAAATAAGCTAAATTAAGTCATGATCTCATATACAGAAATAGAAAGGAATATAAAATACTTTTTTTTTTCTTTAAGGTTTTGGTTTACCTTGATGCACATTGTGAGGTGGGAATTAATTGGTATGCGCCACTTATAGCTCCTATTTCTAAGGACAGGTAATGTTCTCCTATTGTTTCCGGCGTCTGGTCTCTTGAGAAGAAAAAGTCATTGTAACAATCTTTGCTCTTCAAACTGTAGTTGATACGTTTCATGGCTATATTTATCTATATCAAACTCTATAAATATTTGCTGTATGATGATTTTGTTGTCTCCTCATATAAAAGCTGTGTAAGGAGGAAGGAAGGCGGTCAGGTAAATAAATCTCCAGGTAGTTTATTTTAATGGGCATACTGAATATATTGCGCAGTATAGATTAAATGTAAGAGAACTCCTGTCATTTATGATGATCTGAGGGGCCCTCCTAAAAGTGTTCTGACTGAATAAGGAGCCTAATTAAACAAAATAACTTTTTTTAAAAAGTGATTTTTCTGGTACAGGAAAAACAGCAGTAAGTGTTTCAATTTAGGATCACAGGATCACACAGGATGTTAGGGGTTGGAAGGGACGCAAAGAGATCATTGAGTCCAACCCCTCTGCCAGAGCAGGACAATACTATCTAACACAAATCACAGAGGAACACATCCAGACAGGCCTTGAAAGGCTCCAGAGAAGGAGACTCCACAACCTCCCTGGGGAGCCTATGCCAGTGCTCTGTGACCCTTACAGTAAAGAAGTTCCCCCTTGTGTTGAAGCAGAACCTCTTTTGCTGCAACTTACACTCGTTGATCCTTGTCGTATCCCAGGGAGCAGTGAGCAGAGCCTATCCCCTTGCTCCTGGCAGCCTTCAGATACTTAATGGGGATTTAGAGCCTTCCATAATGATCTCAAAGTTCTCTAACTTTTTCATCTTTGTTCTTGCAATATGGTCTTACGTGTTTCCTCTGAAGCACATTGCAGTGTTGTGCTTAGCAAACCGAGGCCAGGGCTTGAGCCTGTCTGCTGCAAGCCCAAGCACTTGCTAGGAGTCAACAGTGGAAATGCCTGCTCTGCATGCATAGGATCTGGGAGAGGTGGCAAAGGAGGCAGATCCCCAGGGGCTTTGTTTCTTCCACCTGTTCCAGCTGCCATTGTTGCTTACTACCACCCCTGTAGCTTGTGTGGGCAGGGGGTGTGTGTGTGTATAGGAAACCATGTGCTTGTTTAAACTCTTTAGTCCCGTAAAATAACCACTTAATCATAAAAAATATTAGTTAACCTGTCATACAACCAGAACGTTCTTGAAGAGGTGGGTTTTGTGTGTTTTAAAGGCTGTAACTCAAATTGAGGAGTGCATTTGAGCCAGGATGCTAGCAAGAAGATGGAAATAGTTGTGTGCTTCCATCGAGTGTATGTTCCTATTTTAAAAGAGAAAGGTTGGTGAGAACAGGCAGCTTTAGAGATGCCCTCCAGCACTGCCTGCAGAAGCGGTTACAGGAACACCAACCCAAAACACGCTATGCTGGAGGGCAATAGTCAATAGCTTTCTTCCAAAACTGGCACACCCTGGGTGCAACATGATGCTATTTCTACCTCAGAGAAAAGCATGACATTAGCATTTCTTTTCCCCTCACTTATTTTGCTGTCCCATAGGATATGACTTCAAGCTTGAAACATTTCCAATTTTTAGTCACTGGAAAACTCATTCAAAAAACTTGAGGAGGACAAGAAGATGATATCTTGGTGAATATTTTGTGATGGATCACAATGAGGAGCATGTTGGAAATCAGAGAGGAAGAATTCTACTGAAGGCTGCTGCTAGAAGAGCACCACCACCTTTTTTTTTTTTTTAAGTCCTGAGAAATTGGGTTTTCAGAGCGATTGAATAGGGTAGAATAGCGAAAATCCATATTTACATTAGTAAAAGCTAAGAGCTTATGCTTTTTGACAGCTAAAGTCTGATAGGAATAGAAATGACAGGAATAATAACTCTGTGAGAATCCTGGCCCTCTAAGGGTTCCTCTTGCCTCCATCAGCGCGTTGTTAGACCAGTGTCACAAAGTCACACATAAAGAAGGAAGTGCTGATAAACTAATTAATACATTAGCAACACAGACAACTTTTCTGCTTTCAGAGCCTCTTAAAACAACATGAAGGACTATCTATTTTTTCTTCTACTGAGGCTTAATTTTTTACAAATGTGTTTGAGTGACTTTCCATATGAACTGTTCTTTAAGCCTAACAGTAAATGGTTAGACACATTGCTCTTCTGAAATTGTATTTTGCTCTTTCTTTCCTTTCTATAAATATTTCAGAACTACATGTACTGTGCCTCTAATAGATTACATAGATGGGAATGATTATTCCATTGAGCCACAACAAGGTGGGGATGAAGATGGTTTTGCCAGAGGGGCCTGGGACTGGAGTTTGCTATGGAAACGAATTCCGTTAAGCCAGAAGGAAAAGTCCAAACGAAAGCATAAAACTGAGCCTTATCGGTAAAGAGAGCTGTTTATATACTGTGATTCGTTATGAATAATTGTCTAAACCCTTTCATTTTTCCCTCCCCCCCTCTTTTCCCACGAACTACGGTCGGTGCACGTGTGCCACGCGGGTCCTTGCACATACCGCATCTTCCCTGCCACCATCCGCCACACTACAGAACCACGTGCACCGTGCCACTTATAGATGTCATAGATGGCAACACTTATAAGATTGTACCGCAAGGGGGTGGTGACGAAGATGGGTTTGCTAGAGGAGCGTGGGATTGGAGTATGCTTTGGAAGAGGGTTCCCTTGACCAAGCGAGAGAAGGAGAGCAGAAAGACAAAAACTGAACCGTATCGGTAATCACTAAATCCCTTAACCCGTTTCTTGTTTTTCCCAAAGTCAGTATTGATCCACTAAAACTTGCATGTACTTTTAGCCTGAAAACCTTCATGTTTCTGACCACACCAGCTGCTTTGCTTAATCATACCTGTTTGCCACAACTGACTATTTGCTCAAAATATCTTCACTACCTTGTGCTACCTCTCCATTCCTGCTCTTGTGTGGGTAGTAAGAGTGCACATTAGAAGCCCTGTGGTTTTGTTTGGGAAATTAAAATCTGGTACAACTTTCTTTCCAAGGAAAACTTAATTTACCTGTGACAGTTTTGTAAAAAGTAGTGTTGGAAGCAACAATGCTTATTTAACCATTTGTTTTGGAATAACGAGCATGCTATAAGTATTTATAATACCTGGTAATGCATAAAATCTGTAGCCTGCTGCATTGGCTTGATGCATGCATACGGCATGTATGTGCATCCAAACAATGCCTTTTGCCACGTTTCTCTGACTTGCTTCATAATAGAACACATCTGACAAAGCAGCATACAGTTTAACAATCTTTGCTAGGTATTTTCTAAGGGCTCAGTATGTTAGGGGATTTTAAAGGGATTTTAATTTAATATACATAACAGATAAAACCACCACCTTATTTTCTGGGAACACTCCAGTAACTTTTGCAGAAGTTTCACCTTCCTATTACACTTTATGGGGCGGGTATGTTTCATCTCAGCTAACAGAAACTGGCTAGAAACTCTAGCTTAGGGTTTCTGGATAGCTTTTCAAGACTGGGAGACTGGTTCTGTTGTCTTTTATTACTTTCCCCTTTACACTTAACTAATCATGTAACTACATGCAAAAGCAGTCCTCACATCTTCAGAATCTACTGTCTTCTATTGCTTGTATATTTCATCTAAACATTGTAAGAACTGATGTTGGTAATTCCCTCTCCTCACCCATGATTGTTTCCTGCTAAAATGGCAACACATGCAAGGAAGTTATGAAGCTTTGATCCCTTTTGTAGACAATATAAATAATACCATTTTCTGACAAAGCTGTCCACATTGTAACTTTAATATTTGCTTAGAGGGGGATAAACTATTTCAAACATCACTGTTGTGTTTTGTGTTCGTCATCCAAACAGGTCTTAAAATCCTTTAAAACTGTTCCCAGAAACACAGAACACATGTTCTTAGAATGGTTTAAAAGATGACTTTACTTTCAGTAATACTTTCAGAGTTACAATACTTCTTTTAAACAGAGACATACTCTGCATCTTTTTATGTCCAGGCTGTATGCATTTTGTTCCAGAAATACTATGGCAAGCAAGACTAAATAAAAGTCTCTCTGAACCCATAGCCTTTCAGGCTTAGTTTGAAAAGAAAACCAAACAAACAAACTAATGAAAAATAAAACAAATAATAAAAAGCCCCCTCGAGAGCTTAAAGTTCAGGAGCAAATTTCTTGTAATCTGAAAGTTGCCCCAGGACTGAATCCTGCTTTCACAGTATTATGCTTACCTCTCAGTGAGCTTATGTGGATTTTAGTGTATTTTTTAACATGCTTCACGGCGTGTTGAAGGCCAAAACCAAATTTCATCATCTGGGGCCTTGACACTTAGCAACTCTTAATGGTGTTGAGGAAGAATGAAACACAAGAAAACCATAGAGCTGTGCTGTACAACATGTTTCTCTCTGCTGTGCTCTCTGGCTTCTTACCCTTTGAACCTCAAGTCGTACACAAGCAATGTTGGAGGAAAACACGGTAGGCAGACAAGTAGAAGGGGACATTTAGGAGTAACTCAGCATCTGAGGTGATTTGGAGAGCAACTAAACTGGTAATCATTATATTTAATTCAGATGATGCACCCAGCAGCTTTGGTTTTGTTGTCACCATGCCCCTGCTATGCACAGGGGGTGCATATAAACCTGACAGGTTACTTAAGCAGTTCTCCCCCAAGTATATATGTGCAGAAGGGAATTATGTGATCATTGCTGTTAAAAGGAGCACCACCACCTTGAAAATCTAATGGAATTAAGAGACTGATTAATGCTAGAAATTACCCATCTCTCAATTATTTGTTTGTGAGGGAATATTTGTATTGTACTTGGCTCACCAAAGGGATCTGACTGTAGGATCCTTCCCCTTTCAGTGCTGCAGATCATCTGAAGTCAGAAAACAGATCACTTTGTCTTCTTTACCAGCTATTTTTGTTTGTTTCTTTGTTTAATTGCCAAATTAGTACTGACTCCAGCTTGTATGCATTAGGGGGGGTTATACATTTATTGGTCTTTAGCTGAAAAATGCTTGCCATGTGCATGGTAAATGCACATATGTATCCTACTCTGTTTCACTGTGAGGAAGATATCAAAGAATTTTGGTTAGAGCCATTCTGTAAAATACTCTAACCCAAAGCACAATGTCTCTTTGACACATTAAAATTTGGTAATTGAACTTTGGCATATGTGGAGGGATTTATAAAACCATTTGGTGGTGGTGGTGGGGAATCACTAAACCAAAATGAAAACCTCGTGCAACTTGACCCAGGCCTTCTTAAATATTTCACTGAGTATATTTAAAGTGTCTCATATGGCAGTTGTAGAAAAAGAGCCAGAGGAGGAAGATAGAAAGGTATAATTTGGCTAGGAAAACTCCATTTCTTGTTTAATAAACAGTAAGTTTCAATGTGGAAAAAGAGCCAGAGGAGGAAGATAGAAAGGTATAATTTGGCTAGGAAAACTCCATTTCTTGTTTAATAAACAGTAAGTTTCAATGTGGCAGCTCCTCAGAATATAAAGCAAAGTCTGCTATGCAGTCTCGTTTGTTATCTCAAAGATGCAAACAACTTTCAAGAGAGAAACATCACACTGATTCTCACCTTATTTTTTTTGTTTTACTGGCTGGCTTTTGCTTTTTTTTTAAAGGAAAAACAGTAAAAAATGTGACTCTACTAGAAATTATACAGATATCGCTTCCGAAAATTGCTGGAAGCTGATCACAAAGCTTTATGATTTTTCAGCATATTGCCATTTATCTAATCTTTATATGTTAACAGTAAATTACTCCCTTAATGCTTTCTGCAAGTGCTATCATATCCTTTTGGCAAATGGACTTACACTGTCATCCTCTTTCAGGTCCCCTGCAATGGCCGGTGGATTGTTTGCCATTGAACGTGATTTCTTCTTCGAACTGGGGCTGTATGACCCAGGGCTTCAGATTTGGGGTGGTGAAAATTTTGAAATTTCTTACAAGGTAACAGCAAAAATTGAAAACTAACTCGGTTTAGTAGGTGATCTTTCATAAATGCTGCTGTTTGGCGTTCAGACAGACCTGCATCTGACTTCCACCGCATCCCCCTTACAAAGCCGAGAAGGTTTTGTTGTGAGGGCATGTTGTGGTAGAGATGCACGTTCTCAATTTTTCTACGTGGGCTGTGGGACAGAAGTGTTCAGAGGTGGCCTGGTGCTGAGACCCATGTGCTGTCTAATCCAGATTTTGTTAATGGTTTGCGGTAACTCTAAATATATAATCAGATCACCCTAAATATATAATCATATCACTCCCCTAAATATATAATCAGAAACCAGACTGGCAAATTTGATAGGGGGAAATGAATGTTCTTATAGTGAGTATAAGAAAAATAGTTTTAATAGAAGTTATTATAAAGGTCTAATAGCACTCAGTTTATACAGAGATGCCTGTAAAGTGTGCAACAAAAAATCATCTGCCCTGGTTTCTTTCTCTCTACCATTTTCATGGGTGAAAAATGATCTCATAGACTTTTCAGTTTTTCAAAAACTTCTTTACAAGAGAAGTGTTCATAATATGAATGCTGGCTGTATCCTTCCTAATTGCTACAGAAGGCTTTGGGTTCGCTCCTAGGCATGTGCATGCTCTTCAGTCAGCAGGAAACATAAGATGATAATCATTAGCTACTTGTAACTTTGCTATTCATAATGACACAAGTGGCAGACAGCAGAAATCTGTCCCAGTTAACAAATAGAAGTGGAGACATGCAATATCCTCAGCAGCTTCTTTGAAATTGTAGCTGAATTTTACTGGAAGTACATCGAGAGCTCGCCTGGATACTTCTGTTCTTCGTGATTTTGAGGAAAGCTTTGAGAGCACTTGCTCAGTTGTAGATCCATATGCAAAAGGTAGTTAGTGAGGTTTTTACACATACGGAGGCTTTATCCTAACTCTCCATCTTGCTTAGAGCTAAATCGTGATTGAAATTACGTAGAGTGGTTTTGTGATTGAAGTGCTGATTATACAGACCTCCTAATTGGTTTAGCATATATCACAACTAATTTTGAGAACATTTATGAGTCTTGCATGCTGACTCCTAGATGGCAAATATAATGGCTTGCATAGCTGACAGGTTTCTTTGATGAAAATTAAGAGGTTTAATATGATGACACAATGAAGAAAGTAAACTATTCTGCCCATCTTTCCAAATGCTGTTAAGTCACATTTCTGATCTGTAACTCTTGGAACATCCCCAAAGTTAGCTTCAATTTGGATTGCATCCTACATTTCAAACTTGTCAAAACTGAGCAAGTTGAGATTTAGGTATTGGGGGGAGTTCTGCATAAATGGATTATTCAAGGACATGTGGGAGGGGCAGAATTTCAGAATGGCAGTGTATTTTACTCCAATTTTGTTTTCAACTATTGTAGTTAAAGGAAAAATGTGTTTGTACTTAGAACTCGGTACGGCCTTTCATTTCAGAGATCTATTATGTTTGTGTTTATGTCTGAAGTGAAAACATAAACACATATCACACAGTTGGTATAGTAAGAAAAGTAGTTGACATTTCTTCCCTAATTTATTATCTATTTGTTTGTCTGTACATATATATTAATAACTTTTGCTTCAATTTGCAGATCTGGCAATGTGGGGGAAAACTGTTGTTTGTTCCCTGTTCTCGTGTTGGACACATCTACCGTCTCCAGGGTTGGCAGGGAAATCCACCCCCTGTGTATGTTGGGTCTTCTCCCACATTAAAGGTACTGTTTTGCTGCAATCTTGAAAGTGCTTTTTGAGAGGGTTTGTTAATAAAAAAAGTTTTAGAGAAATCTTTTTTAATTATTAGTAACAATTTGAAGAACACTTCATCCAAAGCTATTTAGTGTCTGAAGCTGAGATGGCTTTCCCCACGGGAGGGAAATCTTTGTGCTTTAAGAGGTTCTGGAACCCGTTTTTTTCCTCCATCCCTCCCCATCTTTGAGGTACAAATGACATTTCCTATTGCATGTTCTCAGCACCCCAAGCTGCACTGTGCCAAATTGTGCCAAATTGAAGTACAAACAACTCTAGTAACTACAGCATGCTCCTGGAAATCCCACTTTGGCTCGACAGGGTGTGATCCTAGGCTCAGTTAGCACATGCTGTAGTCTACCATCGTTCAAAGCTGTGCAGATGCATTAATGAAGCAATGAATGGCACCTGAGAAAAGGGTATGCTCAGCACTTTGTAAGGGTTTGTAACTCCATGAGCACCTTGCAGGTTCAGAAGTGTTACTCAAGCCAAAGTCTACTACTAAAAGTAGATGTCACCTCAAGAAGAGAGTGAGCTAGCTGCCTATTAACTGAAGAGATGAATCAAGAAAAGCTGTTTCATAGAAGTTTGCACCTACCAGCCAGGAGAGAGAGAGTTCTCCTGTTAAGGTTTCCTGTTGCCTAGTTTAAGGTTTCTTTTGTGCAATATCTTGACATTAGTAAATCCTGTTCACAAAGACCCAGTTCTTGTAAATTCCAATCCCAGAGCCATTTTCCATTGCCAATGACATGGAGTACTGGTAGGGTTACTCAGTATGGTTTGAGCCAAGCTAGCAGTTGGTTCATTGAGAAGGGAACGTCCCAGTCTGTCTTAATGGTAGAAAACTAACCTGACACCCAATAAGAGAGGCCCATGTTAGCAGTGTGAACTGATTAACATTTTGATCAAACCAGCACTAGGACCATACAATGGAGTGTAGGAGGAAATGAACATAGCTGGGATAGAGACAGACTAATGGGAGATAGGATAGCAAATGATAGCTCCATTGTGCAGGGCAGGCAAGATTTTTTTTTTTTTTTCCTTGTCTGAAAATACCAAAACCATTTCACTCCTCTAAAACGCTGATCAAAGGTATTTACTGCATATCTAAACACCCTGCATGAGTCTGCTTGTCTGATTACTGAATGCAGTAAAACATTGCTGAACATTATTAAAGCTGCTTTTCTGTACAAGATAGGGTGGGGGAATAGCTTTTGTCCTCTTCAGGCACCCTCCTATTCCCATAGGAACATGTTTGTTTTAGAGCTTTGTTCAATTTATGCTGAATGTGGATTAAGGTGACACAATATTTTGTGCCTTTAGTTGGATCTGTTAAGATTGCTTTAACACTTTGTCAGTAATGCTAGAAGGTGTGCACATGGAACATGTACAGATACCACAGAGATAAGAGCCATCAAAGAAACTGAAAAGAAAGATGAGAGGGAGTGGCTTACTAAACAGACCAGCTATCCAATTTTTTCCCCTTCTCAAAGCAGCAATACACTACTTAAGATAAAATCTCCTTGGTGTGTCACAGCTGACTCATTTAAGATTTCATATTTTTTTTGCCCTTGGTGAATGAATGCATATCACTCCCTGTATTAAAACTATAGAATAGGAACTCTGAATGGAAGTTCTGATACATCACAACAGGTGAGTGCAATGTGTTATTGCATCCCATAACTGAAGAGTCTTTGTTTTCAAATAAGCATTCTCTAAACTCAGAAAGATTTTGTACTGTCATTGAGCAAGCCAGTTTATTTTGATGGCTTTAGTACTAAACTGTCATTTGAAAATAATATACATAGGTCATTTGTAATCTGTTGGATGTGACAAATTCTTAGTGCTACATAGTAATTCCAACAATGTCACTGTTCGTCACAGAACTATGTCAGAGTTGTAGAAGTGTGGTGGGACGAATACAAAGACTACTTCTATGCCAGTCGGCCGGAGACAAAAGCGCTACCCTATGGAGATATATCTGAGTTGAAGAAATTCCGTGAGGATCACAACTGCAAAAGTTTTAAGTGGTTTATGGAAGAAATAGCATATGATATACCTTCATATTATCCCTTGCCACCTAAAAACGTGGACTGGGGAGAGGTAAGTACACTACATAACCTGGATTTGTCAAGGAGCTTTTTTTTCCGAACAAAAATTGGAAGACCAAAAGGAAGCGATAGGTTCTTGATGTCAATCTAAGAACAGGCTTTCTGATTATTTCATTACTGCTATACTAAGATGTGTGGTAGTAGGGACAACAGCTATAATGATATAACCCTAGGAAAAATACACACTGTACAAGTGGGGGGGGCTGGGTTTTTGTTGTTGGTTTTTTTCAGTTAGCTCTATAGCTATATAGAGCTAACTGAAAAATCTATCCTCGAAGGGTGATTTTTATCTCTAGTGTTGTCTTTGGTTATGTCTACAGTGTGTTTCCATAACTGGAATTTAGGGTGGTTTGGATTTTGTTTTGGTTTTGGGTTTTTTTTTGTTTATTTTTTTAATAAAAAATGCAAATCCCATGTGTGTAGGAGGAATGATGAAGATTAATAGGCAAAAATCTTTTTCTATGAATGAAAGCCTAGAGAATAGTTTATTAAATCCAGGTAGAGTACATTCTGCCTACATTTGCTAGCCTGGGATATACTCACACAGTTAGAGCCCCAGTAAAACCTTTATCTGCTTATAATGATTTGTATGATTCCATAACAGTCATGTCCAGCATGAGAATATATGAGTATGATTTTGCTAAATTAATAATGTGGTTTCAAATCTAACATTTTCTCACAGTTGACAGACAGCATATTGCCACGTGAGGCAGGACACTTCACTGAACCTTTGAGCATATAGCTCACAGCTGGGGGAGTTAGTACTGCAGGTCTTCTGGTTAGTTTTGTTGTGGGTTTTTTTCCTTCCCTTTTCAGTCGGTTCTAGGCTTGCCCTGTCTCCTATTTAGTTTTACCTTTTCTGATTGTAGAGCTGAAGTCAGAAAATCATCTAATTATCAGAGGAGCATGCCTGTCTCCTGCCAAATTTAACAACAGATTTAACTTTCCCAAGTTATGGTGGATCTGGTTTCGTACCTTCAAAAGAACATTAGAAAGTACAGATTTATGCCGTTTCCTATGGCCAAGAAAGTATCCTCTCTAATTTGTCTGAGAAATTAGTGATACAGAGTGTGTGCATGGTGGAAGGAGGATATAAATAGTCTTGCATCTGATGGACCAGGTGAACAATGTTATGACATGAACAATGTTCATTTCTTGCCTAAAAGCTGGAGAAAGGCATCAGTTACTACATTAGCCTTAGACCTCCTTTTGAACCTACATAAAGGGTTAGGAAGGCACATTATGTATTACTATTTACTGAGGTGAAAGTATCTGAAGAGAGTAAAGTAATAATGGCCACCTTGTGGGAAATATCCCTGTTAACAGAGAGCAACTCTGGTAAAGCACTGGGAACATCAGAAGTTCAGAAACATCTCTGAAGTTTTCTCTAACTCTTCTTCACTGGCTGCTAGTTATCCTACATCTGAGAAATTCCCCCTCCATCCCTCTTTGTAACACCACTTTAATTGCATTTCCAAACCATCAGGAATGAAAGTGTGGCATTCATCTTCCCTAACACTCTCTGTAAGTCAGGTCTGAGCTTAGTCCTCCAGACTATTTTGTATCATCACAAAGGAGAAAAAGGCTCTGGCAAAAACAGGTCTGGAAAGAATATTATGTATCGTGAAGTCTTCATAAAGCTCTTTGGTCCTTCTGAGAAGGAAATACGATAATGAGCAGTTGAAGTTGACAGAACTTGTTTTCTTTACACTTATTTCTGACCCTCATCAGTTTCTGGTTTTGTTTTTTGTTTTTTTTTTTTTTCCCTTGTAATTGCTGCTGCAGAGGGCACATCTGAGCAGCCAGGTCAGTGGGCTGTGCCTGGCTCCAGTTAATAACTGCCGTTCATAACTTCTCTGCATCACCTTCCTCTTCATCCACAAGATGAGAGCAACTTAGTTGAGCCCTTGCTTTATTTGTGAAGACTTGGAAGCCTGAACATGCTTTGATAGGAGATTGAATAAATTTAAATACTTGAAAGTCCTATGTTTTAGTATCATTAATTTGGAGTTTTGCAACAGTAGCTTTATCAGTGTACTCTAACTTGCATAAGAGCCTGCAAATTAGCATGGGCAGCTCAAAGCTCTGTCTCCCAGAACATCAGTAATTAAATTTCATACACAGGTTTGTCTCTCTGTCAGATATCTGTTTCTGGTCTGAAAGATAAGTGGGAATTTTCTGAACACTTTCATGCTTATTTTTGCCTTGATACTAAGTTAGAGTGCAAACCCTATTTTCCAGATTAGAGGCTTTGAAACCGCTTACTGCATCGATAGCATGGGGCACACCAACGGTGGCTTTGTTGAGCTTGGGCCATGTCACAGAATGGGAGGAAATCAGGTAAGGAGCTTGGAGGCAAGTCTGAAGGAGAATCGTTTGTTGTGGGTGATAACAGGCAAGTTTTCTTTTAAGCCTGTACGTAAACACATGTAGGTGCCAGCTACAAAGATGAGAGTAAGAGATTTTCTGACATTGCTAGAATACAGGAATCTGAAAATGTAATTTCAAACACAAAGAAAAAAAATTGAAGTGAATTCATAGTCACTTCTTCAGTACATCAGGTACATGAGAAAGCAAGTACTGTGTTATAAAGCAACCATATCACTGCATTAGAATAACTGCAGCTTTTATCATTGCTGCTGTTCCAGCATTTATCTTCACTTAATAATTAATCCTCCAGGAAACAACCCCCTTTCTCACTTTGACTAAATTATTTCTCAAGGTTGTTTTGCTCTAATGGAAGTATAAAACACTTCTAAGCAGTAACTCCTCTTCCACAGGAGACAAGATAGAATACATACTTGCCTCTGTTTCATTTACAAATGAGTTGGGAGAACATGAGTACTAATAGATGGTTACAATCCAAGTTGTTAGCATGTTTGACCTGTATCTTTGTAAACCCACTCACGCTATCACAGAAACTTGCTCTTCTGCCTGTACAGTTTCTTTCTCAGTTGGAACCTTATTCAAAATGTGAAGACTTTATTTATGCTGATGTGGACTTGAACCAGACAAGTTTTGTCATGGCAGTCATGAAATCACATGCAGGATGATGCCTTTAAAAGTCTCGTTTGGGTTAGCTCTTAGTGGCTTCTGGAAATGTTTTGGGTTTTTTTTTTTCTATATTTAATTAAAAAGTTGCCTAAACTACTTTTTTGTTATATTTGACTCCCTAGAACCCTCCAACACAAGAGTTAGTTAGGATAATCTGTTTATATCTGGATGTATTAGTTTGATTTCTTCCATGGGAAAAACACCAAAGCTTTCCTGTCTTCATGTGAAATTACCATCCGGGACCAAATTGCTACAAGACCTGTAGAAAGACAGCGGATTGTTTGGCCAAACACTTTCAGAAGTCTCTGAAATAGGAATCTCCTTGGTTTTATTATTTTTGTTATGCTAAGCAAGTCTCTTAGCCTTCTAAATCCTACAGGGAAATTACGCATGAAACTGAGTGTTGTGACTGTATCACATCATGTAAATTAAAAGAACCTTCATGAAAAATAGGTGGAGTAGCATGAGAGGATGTTTGGAGTGATGAAATTTTGTTAGTGCTTTCCGTGTTTCTGAAGTATTCATTATTTTGAGTCAACTTTTTTTTTCCTCTAAGCTTTTTCGAATCAATGAAGCTAATCAACTCATGCAGTACGATCAGTGCTTAACGAAAGGACCGGATGGATCCAAAATTATGATTACACACTGTAATCAGAATGAATACAAGGATTGGCAATACTTCAAGGTATGCATTAGATATATATATCAGAAAACAAATTGTCATTTTCTTCTTCTCTATTTTGCACTTTTAAAATTGTTTTACATCTGTCTGGAAATTAAAATCTGCAGCAAGGCTGACTGAACCAAGTAGAGTAAATTATTAGTTACACACTTGGAAATCCAGGCTTGTCAGGAAAACTTCCTCTTGGTAATGATACAGTTGCTAGCAGTTCTAGTCTTGTGTAGTAAGATCTCTAAGGAAAATTTCACGGACCTACATGTGCTGTACAGGTTTGTTAGGAGTTAGCACTTTTCTCAGAGGAAGCAGAGAGGATGTCCACTGCCAATTACAGAGTTTCTGAAAGCTTTTAGTGGCGTAACCTGCTCTGCTTGCATGCTTTTTGTCAAGAAAGTTTGTCTAATGCATGCTGTGAGATTACTGAAATGCTGGGCTGCATTTAACAGCTGAAGTCAGTATTAGATTTGATTTTGGGAGGTCTGAATTGAAGTGTTGCTCTCTTTAAAGACAAAAGGTGTTTTCAAGCCTGCATAGGAACAGGTAAACATAGAGTTACTTTTTACCTTTTTGTGTTGTCTTTGCCTTTTTCAGTATTTCCTTTTCCTGTTCATTAACTGTTCTCTAATAATATGCTCTGTTGTGAATTTTGGGTGTGGCACCATTATGCTATTGCAAAATCTATGATTTTTTTAATGAAGACTTGGAATTTTGGCTGATACACATGCGAGGGCTGCTACAGTCTATTTAGTTGCTGGCTCCGTAAGGCCTCTATTAGTGCTAGTTCTGAAAGTGTGTGAATATGTTTGAAAGTGTATAGATGAACAGTCTAAGGGTAATGTTATCCTTGGATATACCTACACATAACTTGGTTCTATGTTGCCATTGTCAATGTATCTCCAGTCTATCTAGCATATTCTATATTTATTAATTAGGTGGTTATTGTGTTTGAAGTATATAGGCATATCTGAGTGCAGCAAAATCTGTCATCCTTTGAGATGCTCCATTTTCTGATATTTCACAGAATCACAGAAACAGTCAGGTTGGAAAAGATGATCGGGATCACCAAGTGCAGCCACTAACAGGGTTATCCCCAAGCACCACATTTGCATAGAGCTAGGATATACCAAGCACCATAATGCCATTTTCATCCAGCTTTCTTGTGCCATGTAGATAGACAAAATTCTTTAAACCTGAAGTTTAAAAATCAATAAGCAGTGTTTTGGTGCCTGCCAACTTGTGCTTTAATATTGGAAAAATCTGTATTATCACAGTATCAGTATCACAGTATCACCAAGGTTGGAAGAGACCTCACAGATCATCAGGTCCAACCCTTTACCACAGAGCTCAAGGCTAGACCATGGCACCAAGTGCCACGTCCAACCTTGCCTTGAACAGCTCCAGGGACGGTGACTCCACCACCTCCCTGGGCAGCCCATTCCAGTAGCCAATGACTCTCTCAGTGAAGAACTTTCTCCTCACCTCGAGCCTAAACTTCCCCCGGTGCAGCCTGAGGCTGTGTCCTCTCGTTCTGGCACTGGCCACCTGAGAGAACAGAGCAACCTCCCCCTGGCCACAACCACCCCTCAGGTAGTTGTAGACAGCAATAAGGTCACCCCTGAGCCTCCTCTTCTCCAGGCTAAACAATCCCAGCTCCCTCAGCCTTTCCTCGTAGGGCTCGAGGCCTCTCACCAGCCTCGTCGCCCTTCTCTGGACACGCTCAAGCATCTCGATGTCCCTTCTAAACTGGGGGGCCCAGAACTGAACACAGTACTCAAGGTGTGGTCTAACCAGTGCAGAGTACAGGGGCAGAGTTGTTAACTCTAGCCATTCTAGTGTGTCCCAGCATGCTACTTGGCTCTCCTCAAAGCAATTTTTTTGTGAGCTTTACATCGTGCTGCTTGGGCATTGAGCAGTAGCAGGACTTCAGTGTCCATAAGCAAACCTCCAGAACAGATCTAGCAGTGATCTGTGTATTGCTTCTGTTCAGACATCTGTTTACCCCTCGAAGCAGGGGACCCCCATATCTGGCCACATAGCAGGAGCAGGTATTGAGCTGAACCAACATTTGGATGTGCACATGCTTGTGGAAGTGATGGGAGAGTGCATGGGGTAAGACTGTGGACCTCCACCCTGATCACAGTGCCCCAAGTTTGCTTCCGTTCTGTTGCTCTCCACACTAGATGCCATCAGTCAGCAAGTCAGGGCTCTATCTGGCACTGGCAGTCAGGCTGCTTTGCAAATGTGTGAGACTTGGGCATAGCAGCAGGGGGACTGTGGAAGGAGCCAGATGTGCAAGTCTCAGCCTGAATGTGCTAGACCTAATGTCTACAGTTACTCGCACCCTCTTCTCTTTTTTTCTAAGTCAGGGAGCAAAGTTAGTGCCTTTTCCCCAGTGTGGTTAAATGTTAGTGTTGTGCAGTTGGTTTATGTGAGGGATAACTGAAGGAGGATCTGCCCAGTGAAGTCAGTTCTCTTAGAGATGTCTTTAGAGTTAATCTTTTGGTTTGGTTACAGGATGGATAAAAAGGCTGGAAGCATTTCAGACAGTTTTACTTGGTTTTCTTAGTGGTTTGCTGCCTAAGAGGAATGAGAGGCATCCCAAATGGAGCTGTATGTCCAACATTTCATAATATGAAGTCTAGATTTAATAAATAGTAAAATAAGTCTAGAACTGATCTGTTCCAGGCCCTTGAAACCTGGTTTTGTAAATAGCTGTACTGCGTTTGTATTGGGGGGGGGGGAAGTTAAACATTTCAAAGATTAAAAAACAATAACAAAAACCCAACTACATATATTCCTGATGATTTTATTTTCCAGAATCTACACAGATTTACTCACATTCCATCGAGGAAGTGCTTGGATCGCTCCGAAGTCCTCCATCAAGTTTTCATTTCAGAGTGTGACTCCAGTAAAGCAACGCAAAAATGGGAAATGAACAACATCCTTAGTGTGTAGACAGACAGAACCTACCTACTGACATATTAATTTGTACAGGACTGAAAATAGCCTGGAAACTGCTGCAATTATTAACTTTGTACAGCTGCAAGCCTCCTGGCTTGGATGAAGGACATAGAGGAACTGTGATTATTACAATAACATTATCATCTGCAGTTAATGTTTACAAAACTGCTTTACCTTAAACTCTGTAGATGTTTACATCTTTTTGTTTTAAGATGTTGGTAAATTAATGTGCTGTTAGCTATGTTTCATAGGAGCATAGTTAAAAGCGTTGTCGTCTTCTTTGGATTACACTCAGGGGTCTGAAGACAGTTTTTTTACACACACTTGAAAAGGTTGGAGTAACCAGATTTTCACAGAACTTGGTGATTATCAACCTGTTGTATATTTTTATTTAATTTTACATCTTACTAAGCACTGCCACAGGTTATTAGCCAGGGTGGCCTTCTCTCACAGTCATGCTGCTTTTTTGGAAGGTGAATTTCAACATATTTAGTGCCTCTTTCATTTCTCTCTTTCGCAAGGAAAGCATTTGTTGGAAATTAGACAATGAATTTTTCTGAGCGGTCACCAGGGGTAGGGGCCAACCATACCACCCCATGTAATTATTGTATTACTGAAGAGAAATTTCAGTTGTCAGTTTGGCTGCTCTGCTTTGACTAGAAGCTTTGTACGGTGCAAGGAAGAGCTTAGTGTCAAGTTTAGTGTTGATATGGTACCTTTTGATGAAAATAAGCACCGTCATGATTCCAGTTAAGAATTTCTAAGCACTAACTTGCTTGTTTAAACCATGCCTTACATAAAGACAATAAAATAAATTTAAGAAAAGAAATAAAGCTGCACAATTATGTAAAACTTAGAAAGAATCCAATGCTTCATTTATATTGTTATTTTCGGTGGCAATTGCTTAGAGGTCAACTAAAACTTTCAATTGGGGGAAAAACATCCAGCTTCTTAACACGCCTGCGTAATTCTGCACATCCGTCAACGAGTTTGGATGCCAGATTTAGATTTGAAAAGAGAAATGGAAATCATGAAACCTTGCTTATGCATACTAATTGTCTTCTTATTTTTGTCATTAGAAACTTCTGAGGAATTACAAACACAAAATACAACCACTTGGGGCTACAGTGTACAGAATAGAAAGTGAGGAAGTTTCTAGAAATGTTCTGTAAAGGAGTTGATGCAAACTCCCTTAGGAGTAGAAGTCTTTACTTCAAATGAACGCAGAGGTGGAGGAGAAATGACTTGCCCTCACTTCCCAGTTCCAGATTTTGTGACTGTTAAATGTTGACATCAGTGTACTGATTTCTTAAGAGTTATGCCTATAACATGTCACACTTAAATATGACTAAATACTTCCCTGAAATCTAGACTAGCATTGCATGCAGCTTCTAGTGATGTTAACAAGACTTAGGTATCATATTTGGTGACAAGAGTTTGATCTTCACAGGCTGTCTGCACTGATCTATTAGTTTAGGACATTTCCTAGTTTCTTTAAACTTCTCATCTATCCTTTCAGAGCTATGAAAACTAGAAAGTAAAGGAAGGAGAAACTGGGAAAAAAAAAGGAGGAAAATAAGGGGGGTGTGTATCGGTACTTGTTCCTTGCGTGTATGAAAACTGACTCCGTTTTTTGTGTGTTGGGTAGATAATTTAATCATATGACTATGCATAAGAGAAGGAATGGTGGCACATAAATTGTGCAGGTGTGCATTTAAAATGGGTATTTTGTGCAATTAATTGAAAGCTGATGCTGTATGTGAATATGAATCTGTGAGACTGAACCCTCACAAAATACGAGATCGTAAGAAGCTGTTGTTGTAATGACTTTTTCCTACTCTAGCTGGCTTGGAAAAAAAAAAATAATTCCCATATTCTTGCTTTGTAAGTTGATGATAATATCACTATGCATTTCTACATATTTTATAAGTTTTGATTTATGCAGATTTTGATACACTGTATGTTTCTGTAGAAATTGTATAAATCTTTTAAAAGTTTATTAGGGATAAATCTGGGAAACCTATGTATATCTTACTTATGGGTTGCTTGTTTTTTAGGTGAAGTAAATAAACTATTTGAATTTTTGGGTTTACTATATGTCTACAGAGTGAAAATGGATTCTTATCTTTCTAGAACCCCCAAATCTCAAAATCTAGACAACTTCAGTGGTACCAGCTTCGTATTTGTAAGTATTTTGTTTTACTTTTTATTAAGTACCTTTCATTGCGTGTGTGGGAACTCAGTTTGCTTTCCCAGTGAAATGAAAAACGACATTTCCACTGAGAGTTGCCACATGGACATGCTTTGCACCCACCTTGATCTAACTAAGTAGATTTCATATGCTCATAGAAAATGAACCTGAGAATGAAATCTAAAGTAGAACCAAAAGTCAGGACTAGTTGGTAGTGTTTTGACTCTATATTTTATGTTAGTCCATTTATGTTTGCACTAACAAATACATCTAATTTTTTTTTCTGGGAAGGTTTCTTAGCAGAAGAATGTGCTCTTTATTAAATCAGGGCACGGAGGACGCGATCGTTGGCTTAAAAGCAAATCTAAATGCTGAAATCTACAGCACTGTTTTACAGATGAGACTTTCTTATTCCCAGATGTGTGTCAGTGCACATCTGTGTATTCAGGTTTGGCAAAACCCTGGGAATATAGCAGTGGCCAGCTCATGTAGGGAAGTGCCAATGGTTATCTTTCTGGGGACATCAGAAGCAGTTGCCAGCATTTAGTCCTCTAGTTTGTCCTGCCCTGCAAGCCTCCTTTGAACTCCTGTAGTGTTAGAATAGTAAGTTTTGTAGCTTGGCTGGCACCATATATGTGAACTCTGTATGTAGAATGAGTCTAGATGGAAGAAGTGATAGGCTGTGAAATAGTGTAGACGACTACATTGTCCCTACTTCTGACAATATACAACTCAAGCACTTTGTGAACTAAAGATGGCATGTTCTGTTTAACTCCAGCCACTATATCTAGGCAGACTTTGGCCATCCGTCACATGTAATTATGCAAAAAGCTTCAAGGTTTCCAAAGAGGCACACTCTGACTGGTGTGCACTCCTCAACCGAGACAAATCACTGAGATACAGGAGAATTTTGAGGGCTTGTTAAAGGTCATAGATCCTGAAGGACGAGTTATTAGTGCTAGGTCAATGCTGGGTCTAGCCATCCAGAAGGGGACTTCAAGGCAGCAGCACTATCACAGCACAGTTTTCAAAGGGCCTTTTAGAAGGATGCCATCTCCCCCACACAAGTATCATCCCTTCAGCTCTGCTGGAGAACTGATTTATGAGTATAAACCTGTACCATTAGGTGTTTGGGGCAGGAAACACTGAAAATAGTCACATCACTTACAGGTGGATATGCTAGCTATAAAGATTTTTAGGGTGGTTGACTCCTTATTTTGTCCTAGAAGATCCAGCATTGAGGCTAGGGGGTATAGTTGATTTCAGATACCAGAATAGTAGGAGCAACAGGTTCACTTACTAATTGGTGCCAGCCCATGACAATTATTAAATGCACCAATGAAGAGCATTTGTTTGTAGGTAGTCAATTTTTATACCAGGTAGATCTGAGTCTTGTACACACCCCATAGTTAGCAGAGTGAATGTGTCCCTCAGGGGCTGCAGGCATTGGAGAGTACAGCAGAGAGCTCAACATCTGGAATTCCTAACACTGGATTCAAATGAGGTCCCCGAAAACAGACAGGGCTGTGATGCAGCTCATAAAGGAGTCCTGGCAATTTTGGAAACACAAGTTGACGGCCAAACGCTTAAACAGGAAGGAAATACAAGCCAAAATGAGGAAACAAACTGAAAAATAAATAGATGCTAAGGATGGAAGGTCAGTGATGGTCACCACTACAGCAAATAATCCAGCTCCGATCAGTAAGTACAGGATTGTGTACCAATGTTATATACGAGATCCCTGTGACACTCTCTTACTAAACAGTTTGATAGATCATTAGCTAATCAAAGATAAAGCTGTTCCATTTGTTCTGATTTTTTTTTTTCTCTGCACCCACTAGCAATTTTTTTCACATTATTTGGAGTTCTAAAGCTTGTAATATACTGCTGTCACTTCTCAGCTCTGTAGCTGTTCTAATCAAGGTGTTTCTTTATGAAGAACACCCCCAAAACACCCCACTCCCAACAGAGGCATATCTGCAGTTCTTCAGACAAGAGTCTTTATTTAGGAAAAATGAGACTAACTTTGTAAATAGGCTTCCTTTAGGAAGACAGCAAGGAAGTACTAAATATTAACACCATATTTTACCTGCTGGTTGTTTAGCATCAGGCTGCAGGCTGGCTTTGCAGTTCTTTGTTGTTAGCTCTCATCTTTCTTACAACACTGTTCTCCACTTTTTTTCCAAGTCACTTATGCACATATTAAACAATGACTAGGCATTAACTCCATCTCCAAAAGTAACCTATGGGTTCTCATAGGTGATTTTCCTCCACTGGTGAAACCAGTGACTGATTCCTATTTTATTCTTGTGTGGTTAATCAGCTCTTTATTCACACAAGGCCTTCAGTGACTTCTTGTTTTTTATGAATAGACCAGACCAAATACAAGTAGACTAGAACTAACTGATCTCCTTTACCTTCATGTTCACTGATTCCTTAGAAGAATATTTACATGTCTGTGGAAAAGGGCTTCCTCTTGTGAAATTACAAGTCCTGTGTAGCCATTTGTCCAGTAACTCTCAGCCGTACTATGGCTCGTACCTACTAGCCGTCTGGACGTTACTGGTGTGAAGCATGCTGTACCTCCACACAGTGCTTTCAAAAAATTACTGTTGTGTTTGTGACCTTCCATTCCTCTAGCACTAAAGCAGTTTTAAGTATGGTTCATAGTTCAGCCATTTCATCCTGGAGTTTCCTTAGAACTCTTGGATGAATACCATCTGTCCTGTCATTTTGTTTCAAAACCTTTTGCACTTGGATTTGAGACAGATGCTCCACCATGCCTCTTCCATTAAAACGTTCTGGCATGAAAACTTCCTGAAACTCTTCTAAGAGGTTAAAAATGAAAAAAAAGAAAAAGTTTTCTTTTCTGGAAATCTTCTCTAGGAATTGCTACTACTTGACCGTCTTTGTCCTTAGGGCAGCTTGGCAGGTCTCTTGGGTCTGATGTGTTTGAAAGTTATTCATCTGTCTGTTTTCTCAAGTCGCTCTGATGTGCTTTTTCTTCCTCTGCCACATACTGCCATGTCTCATCTATTGGGTTGCAAATTTCTTCTGGTTTAGAAATAACTTTGACCTTTTGAAGGCCACGTTCCTACATTTGTTATACTCTTATACCTCTTCTTTAACCACCTCAGTCTTATTTTTATGATCTTCCAGTCTGCTTTTCTGGGTGGTATGCCTCTATGCTGGACCTCCTGTGCAATGTGTGCAGTGTTCCTGATGCCTGCAACTATTTTGGGGATCCTTTTTAGTTTTGATTTGAGACAGACCTCCTTGTTTACCTCCAGTGAAAAATTTCCATCAAGTCATTTCATGAGATTTTTCCATATTGGACACGGATGTGAAAAACTATTTAGCTTTTCTTCTATGGCCTTATCTTTTCTGAGCATTTCCATTACACTTTGATCACTTGCTAGTCTTTTTGAGCACTCGTTCTTTCAGGATACACAGATGGGTATTATCTGAACCCCCCTGACCTGACATCCCATGCTTTTTAAAGCTTAATTTGAAAGTAGTAATTTCCACATGTTCTTTTCCATTTGTCTTTAATCTTTATTTGACATATTCTTACTGAAAGGACAAAACACTATTTCTTTTAAATTATGAAGTATCTCCTGACATCACTCTTAGTTGATAGATCAGCCTGCTGCAGAGCTTTGCTATGGCTCGTGCTGATGTGGCATGAACACAGAATGGTGTGGGTCAGGCTAGTACAGCACTGTAATAGACTGGTTTTGCAATGAAGACCATCCCCAGCAGTCTGTAGGTATTTGTAAATGAAATTATACAGTTACCCATGGGTGGCTTTTCATACAGAATCATTAGAATGTGAGACAACAGAATGACAACTTTAGGCAGTTCTGCACTGGTTTGTGCAGAAGTTGTGCTGAAGCTAAGTTAGATAATTAATGCTAAATGAAATAGAATCATTATATGATTCTAGAATCATTATATATAGAATCATTATATGATTATAGAATCATAGAATTGTTTTGATTGGAAAAGACCTCTTCAGATCATCTAGTCCAACCACTGACCAAGCACCACTATGGCCATTAAAGCATGTCCTGAAGTGCTATGTCCACACATTTCTTGAACACTTCCAGGGACGGTGACTCCACCACCTTCCTGGCCAACCTATTCCAATGCCTGAGCACTCTTTCAGTAAAGATGTTTTTCCTAATATCCAATCTAAACCTCCTCTGGCATAACTTCAGGCCATTTCCTCTTGTCCTATCACCTGGTATTAGAGAAGAGAGACTGACCCCCCCCCACCTCACTAAAGCCTCCTTTCAGATAGTTGTAGAGAGCAATGAAGTCTCGCTTCAGCTTCCTCCATTTTAAGCATTCCCAGTTTCCTCAGCTATTCCTCATAAGATATTTTTTTCTCAAAACCTTTCACCAGCTTTGCTGCCTTCTCTGGGCATGCTCCAGCACTTCAGTGTCCTTTCCATCCACTTTGCCCCAAGTCTTTAGAGTTGCACACGGTTGTTGTGACCCAGCACTCAGCTTTGTGTACCTTATACAACTGACCTTGGCCCATTAATCTAGTCTGTCTGGATGTTTTTGCAGAGCCTTCCTACCCTCAAGCAGATCAACACTCCCATCCAGTTTCGTGTCATCTGCAAACTTACTGAGGGTGCACTCAATTCCCTCATCCACATAATTGATAAAGATATTTAAGAGAGCCTGCCCAAATCCTGAGATCTGGGGAACACCATTGGTGCCTGGCCACCAACTGTATTTAACTCCGTTCAGCACCACTCTTTGGGCTTGGCCATCCAGACAGTTCTTGACCCAGAGATCATCCACTCATCTAAGCCATAAGCATCCAATTTCTTCAGGAGGATGCTGTGGGAAACAGTGTCAAAGGCTATACTTAAGTCCAGATAAACAACATCCTTCATCCACTAAGCAGGTCACCTTGTCATAGAAGCAGATCAGGTTCATTAACCAAATAGAATCAAAAAGGAATTTTATCTCACTGAAGAAAATACTGTAAGAGCTTCTTCATTCTGATTTACCTCAAGATATGCTTGTATTCTGGCACAATGCTTAAAATTCAGTAATCCATGCAGCCTTCTAGGACACCTGATGGGTTGTATTTCCTTTCAAAGCACTTCAGCAGAAGTTAAAAAATATTATATTATTTATATACATTTAAATATTTAAAATAGTCTGTTTACTCTGATGCTGCTGTTCCATTGCAAAAGGTGATTTAAATGTAATCCAAAAGACTTCTTGAAGCATCACTGTTCCCTTCAGGGATAGTGTCTGAGAATTGAGGGGAAGTGATGGTGCACTTCTACAGCAAAATGAGTGAGGCCAGAGTAGTCCCAGTTACACACTACAACAGGGACTTGTCTCTAGCTGAAAGAATTTTTGAGTCAAAGGTGATTCTAGCATTGTAAACTTCACAGGAAAAAATATTCTTGAATACTGGATGAAGTGCACATAGACCAGCTGCCTCTCACTTGCCATTTAAAATGCCTCTGGTTTCCCAAAAATCTCACTTGTGAAATAGGAGCCATTGATGATACCTGTGCTGGGCATCTCTGGCAGGTCCAACATGTAAAACAGCAGCTAATCTTTGATACCACTTTTAGTATCTCATGGGCAGGGTTGAGTGGGAAAGTAACTGGATTTCTGAGGCCTTAGAAGAGTAGTACCTAGTTGAGTCTAAAAATGCTTGAATTTAGTTACCTTTTTTACTTTTTTCTGGACCATACAAAAGATTTTTGTCAAGACTTGCTGCGTAAAATGCTACATTATTGTTAACCTACCACAGCGACGTTTACCATGGTTATAGTGCTGAAATGCCTTTTCATCTTACACACATACAGTGACTGTAAATTTGTTTCAGAAATTGATGTGCAGTTGGGAGATAGTTTAAAAAAAAAAAAAAAAACCAAAAACCAAAACAAAAAAAGAACAACCAAAAAAAAAAACCAACAAAAACCCAAACCCAAAAACTTGGAAGCCTGCCCATTATAGTATTTAGTATTTTAGACATTAAATGTTTTCCAGCGCTGGGCCTTCAAAGGCTAGTAAAAACTTGCCTAGTACTTATATCAGCAAATCAAACTTAAGCTATTAGTTTAGCTATGGGATCTCTAGTGTCCCACTTCTAAAGAGCTACGTATCTGGGATTTATTTTTAAATATACTACAGGTTGAGTGAAAAAAAAAAACAAAACTTGAAAAATCAAGCAATCATGGTGGTAACAGTATCACCAGTTACACTACCAGGACCATACCAGGAGCACATTTGTTACAAATACCTTTCCTCAAGGAATCTATTGGCATGTGTGGAGATAACATTCCAACGTTTTTCATGCCGTTCTGCAAGCTGTGTATTTTATGAGAAGCCACTAATGCTGGGGCCTGAATAGTAGGGAACATCTGGGACAGCATCTCTCTAACCACATCTGTCTTATAGCCAACTTCCCTCTCCTGATACGGACAGGAAAAAAGCCAGTGACACTGATCTCTGGGAGAGACAGTTCCTAAGAGCAACTCATTACTCAGGTAATACACCAGAACAAAAATTTTAAGATCTGTGCTTCAGTATTTTCAGTTAAGAGCAATCCAGGACTAGCATCAGCAACTTCATTCAGTATTTTAAATGAGATTTTTTTTTTTCATTCACAAGGCAATATAAGTAAATGCTAACATTAGAAAAACATCGGTTGCAAGTTAACAGCATTACGTGTGGGAGAGGTGTGGTTAAAAACCTAGCCTCTTGTAATAAACTCCAGGAGACAACACTTCAAAGAGACCCGACAGTTTTGTTGCCCTAACAGCAATAGCCCAAGAGCAATGCCAAGCACAAGCCTGCATAGGGCTTCTGCATTCTGGGAGTACCTGGCCTCTCCGAGACATCAAGAGTACAACAATCATGTACAACGTTTTATTACAAAATCGTTAAAAAAGTAATACAATGCAATATACTACAAAATATAAGATTGGCTATTAAGCTACCTCCTTTGTTTTACTTAGCTATAAAGAAACACCTGGCTATCAGTCACTGAATTTCAACAAAACCATTAAATATGCAAAAACATTCCACAACTTTTTCTTTAACTGAACTGTAGCAGCCCACAGCTACTACTTACATTAAAAATAGAGGTTTCCCTACAAAGAACCACACTACCTATACACAGTTCTGTACAATTTTTATACTGAAGCTAACAATGAGCTGCACTTGAGTTCACATTCTTAGTAAAATATTGGATTTTGAGCATAAATCTTTACAGCAGGACATTCATTTATTCCTCCTCCTCTTCTTCCTCATCTTCATCATCATCTTCTTCCTCCTCCTCTTCTGGTTCTGTTTTCTTCTTAGATCCTGCAGGCCTGCCTGGGCCCTTTTTTCCTGTGTCACTCTTGCTCTTAGCACGATACGCTGCAATATCCTGCAAGAAAAATGCTGTTTAATGGCTGACAATCCAACTCTGAAGACAATTTTGTACTGCTTTAATAACTTAGTAATACTGCACTGCACATACCAAATACTGTCTGTGCAGAAATGTGTGGTTTTCAACCTTGGAATTTTCATGCCTGTAACTTTTTGCAAGAGAACATATGATCCAGACAGTTTTAAGGGTTTTATGATCTCTTATTTACATTTTTTTAAGTATGTTTGTGTATTTTACCAAGCAGGTGACCCATTTTCTGGAAGTAAAGCATCATATTTGTACATTCTCTACATGTGTGAAAACCACATCCAAGTTCACTGTAGAGGTCCTAGGTTTGTCCCCCCCCACACCTTTCTGTGCATTTTGAAGACTGACAAAGCTTGCCATAAATATTCAGAATTATAAACAATGCATGGTTTAGGTGCAAAAGCAGAGTCATACGTTCAGAGTGATCTCTGTAACTTCAATCGTCATTTTGTCACTTTCACTGTACCTTCTCATATTTCTCCTTTAGCTTTGCAGCCTTCTGTTCATATGGCTGTTTGTCTTTGGCCGACTGTTCAGACCACATTTCACCCAATTTCTTTGCTGTATCTCCAATAGATAAGCCAGGATGATCGTTTTTTATTTTTGGACGGTGTTCAGAACAGAAAAGGAAAAATGCAGATCTAAAACAAAAGACAGTGATTAAATATCAGACTATCAGAGCTTTTTCCTTTTTTTTTTTTTTTTCTGCTCTAGAAACACTCACGGTGGTCGTTTAGGAGCATTAGGGTCCTTTTTCTTTCCTTTCTTCTCGCCTTTGGGAGGAACATAGTTCTTCATCTCCCTGTCGTAACGAGCTTTGTCTCCTTTAGCCATTTCTTCAAACTTTCCTTTTTCCTTGCTAGACATCGTCTGAGCAGAAGGGAAAGGAGAAGAGTCTGGATCAGATAAAGCCCCTGGTGACCCACTAACGCCTAAGCAGCAGCTGCTAGCAGGGATCTTTTCCCAGCAGCCCGCAGGAGGGGCGGGGGGCCGGGCCGGCAGAGCTCGGCTCGGGCCCGCTCACCTTCCATCGCTCCGAGCACTTCCGCGAGAACTCGGCGAAGTTGACGGACGAGTCCGGGTGCTTCTTCTTGTGCTCCTCTCGGCAAGTCTGCACGAAGTAAGCGTACGAGGACATCTTGCCCCGTGGCTTATTAGGGTCGCCTTTGCCCATGGCGAGGTCGGCGGCGGGGCCCTGCGGGTGGGGGGAGAGGCGGCGTCAGAGCGGAGCAGAGCCACCGGCGGGTGGGGCGGGGCCGCGCCTCAGGCAGCTCCCACCTCCCACCCGCCGGCGCCTTCCCGCCCGAACACGCCCCCCATGGCCGCCGGCCCCACCTCCGCCGTAGCCCCACTCTCGCCCGCCCCGTCGCACCTCCCGTAGCCTCCACCCATCCCCCGCAGCGGGAAAGCCGGTCAGCCCACACGGCGCCAGAGCCCGGGCCCCAGCCTTCCCTGGCAGGGCCGCCTGCCGCCCTCCCCGTGCAAGTCAGTCCTATCCGCACAGTTCGGACATTCCGCCCGTCAGCTCTGGGAGAGCATCCCGCCCTTGGGGGAACCCCACAGTCCCTCCGCGCCCAAGGCTGGTGGCAGCGCGCCCTCACTCCCATTCTCCCTCCACTAGCGCCCTCCCGCTGCTCTGCGGTTCCCGCCGAGCGGCGAGTATGCGGGGTCCTTGCCTGGCTGGGTGGGGCGGGCGGCGGCGGCGCGGGGCTCTGCTTCCTCCGCTGCTGCTGCTGAATGGTTTCCCGGCAGCGCACTTACAGCCTCTTGTTTTCCCCAGCCCTACCCGCCACAGCAACTTGACCCACGGCGCCCTAGGGACCCGCCTCCACCACATCGGATTGGCTGCCGCGCCGGTTCAAACTGCCTGCGGCCCCGCCTCTTAGGGCCGAGGCCGGCGGGGATTCGCTGGCTGCCATTCTAACGTCAGCGGATGAGCAGCTTTTCGACTAGGTCGAGCGCGAGGGGGTCGTGAGCACTCATACTCGTTGGAACCGGTTGGGGTGAGGATAGTGGAGGGGTGGGACCCCAAGCGCTGGGCGGCGATTGGGGGAGAGGGACGGTTTAAAAAACCGCGGGACACCCATCATTGGTCGTCGGGGAGGCTGCGTGCTTTGATTGGGCGGGGCCATATGCTGTAGCGTGGTTTAAAAATACAAAGGGAGTGAGGAGGGTAGTGGGGCAGGCAAAGTGTGGGGATTTGCGTTAGAGGACAGGTGGTGGGGGGGAGTCGCTCGCTGGGGTGAGCGAGGTAGGGCCGGGTAGTAAGCCTTTGCCAGACGCGGCAGCGGGTAGCTGCCCTGGCTGTCAGAGAGTGCGGGGTCTCCTCGGCGTTACATTTCTTCTGCCCAGGAGGCAGCAAGGTGTGGGCGCGACCATTCATACTTATCTTTCTTCTCTTTTGGGGTGAGGGGCTGCAGGCCTGTCGCTTCCCGAGCCTGGCAGGCGGGTGGCTGCACCGGCCAAGTAGGACTCGTTCCTATGTGAGTGTGCGGGCAAGCGGCACAACGTCGCTGCCTCTTCACTGAGCTATCGTGGTGTAATGGCTAGGTCAGCGCCTGCTCCCGACTCTCTCCCTGCGAGACCTTACACCGCGGGAGGAGGACTGGGTTGCCGCCGAGGTGCTAGGCTTGGTTTGCATCAACCCCTGGGGAGAGAAGTTTGGCGCGCCTGCGAGGAGCGTCTGCTTTCTCCGTCGAGGTTTAAAAGAGGAGCCCATGGCTGGCTGCGGGGAGTGGCTATTCCTTGTCACGCTGGACTAAAAGCATCGACGCTATGAAGGGAAAGTGTCGCTTGTTTTCATGCTTTGTTTTCCCTTCAGAGTAAAAGCCGCTGCAGCAGCTTGAGAGCAAAGCTCAAAGATTTTGGTTTTGTGTTGATGCTTTCTAGTGCATTTGCCAGCAGTGGTGAATCTGGCCTTTTTGGCCATGCAGTCATTTACTTTTATAGTTACTGAATCCTAATCTGCAGGATATGGGTTCTGCTAATATTAATTTACTTCTGATTGGTTAGTTTCATCCAGTTAACCTCTGTTTGGGTTAATTTGGGTAAATGTTCTTAGTAATCTGGGCAGTTTTTAACTCAGATATAGTTTATAGCACTGGTGAAAAGCAGGTTATAATTTTGCTTACTGAAGATGCCATGCCTTCAGCAGAGTTTTAATCACATTAACCTAGCTCAATGGTTTAATGAAAAATACAGTAGCAAGAACACCAAATCTATCTGTTAGTTGCAGGTATAAGAACAGTCAGTATCTTAATCTTCAGTCTTCCCCTAGTCCAGATTTGTTCAGTGTTGGGTTCATAGAATAAGAAACACCAGGTCCAGTCCTTCAAGCTTTTTTTTATTTGTTTATTTTTGTCTTCATCCTTCCAAAGACAAAATGTTTCACACAGAACACTTGACTAATATGGTAGTGAATGCTTCCTCTCTCCCTGTTTCATTTTAAGCTTTATGTATTTGACCAAATTGCAGCCCTGAAAGTGATTTGCCATTGGAATGGGCTGCCCAGGGACGTGGTGGAGTCACCGTCCCTGGAGGTGTTCAAGAAAAGCCTGGATGAGGCACTTAGTGCCATGGTCCAGTTGACTGGATAGGGCTGGGGGATAGGTTGGACTGGATGACCTTGGAGGTCTCTTCCAACCTGGCTGATTCTATGAAAAAGTCAACATTTTCTATGAAGGCAGGGTGACTAGGAGGCAAATTTACAGAACAATGCAGATGTCAAAGCCTGCCAGAAAGCAGTTATCCAAATTCTTATGTCAGATAGCTTCTGCAGCTATTCGCTTTGACAATGTATAACCTGCAAACAAAGCTTACACTTCCAAACCAAACATTTACGTGGGATATTCCGTGTTCCAATTCCGTCTCTTTGTTATTGTGAATCATTCCACTACTAATTAATGCTCTCAATTCTGAGGTACTGAGTTCTGTGGAAGGCCTGGCCACTGTGCAAGGAGTTGTTTTAATTTGTTGTGTAGCTTTAAAGATGCCTTTACTTAATATGTTACATGGAAAGTACTGTTTTTGTTTGGTGAATTAAGCTGCCAGATGGGTTTACTTTGTGGTAAACCACCTGTATATTACCATTTCTTGGGGAGGATTTTTTAGTTAACAAAGTAGTTTTGTAACAGTATAATTTTACTAGTGTGCACTGAATGAATCATAGTACAGCCATTGGTGTGAAATCATTCATTGTCCACAAGACATACCTAGAGCTCTCCACATCACCAATTCATAGGTACCTTCTGCATTGTTTATAGCCATATAAAAACATAGTTTAACTCCGTCAAAATCTGATTTACTTCTGAATCCTTTGCTGATGCAGTTGAAAGAACAATGAAGTGTTTCCTGAAAGCAGTTTTCTTAACGTCAGTGCTTCTAAAACAGCAAGTCTTGACTTCTTGTATTTTGTCACTGAAAAATTATCAGGATGGCTACAGAAATTTTTAACAGCTGAGAAAAAAGAGATCAATTTTTCTAATTTTACTGTCCCAGATCTATTTTCTGCCATTTCTTAGACAGAGCTGATTTTGTGTTTTTGTTTTGTGATGAGGTTGGTTTGTTCAGTTTGGTGTTGGTTGGGTTTTGGTTTTGTTTGGTGGGGGGGGGAAGGAGGTGTTTGGTGGGTTTATTTACTTTTTTAACATTAAAGTAGCAAGTTTATGTGAAAAAAAAAAAAACTTTGAAACAGTCTTTGGAAATTATGGGATTGCATAATTGCAATAATTGCAGTGAGACTTCCTCTGTTGCATTTGTTTTCATATACGCTCTAACAATACGAAGAAAAGCAGGTAAGGTGAGAGTGTAATTACTGCTGTGGGGGTGGGTGGAATAAACCTACCATTCAAATAATTCAACCAAATGTTTTAAGAATTAACTGAGATTCTTTGTTCATTTAATTTTGTATAGATTCTCTTATCTGAAAAAGAAAGCTTTTACACAGTTAAGTATATACATAGAGGGTGATGTCATGCAAGATTGGATAGCATAAGAAACCAAGCAGTTGTACTCTAACATCTGTCTGTTCTCCAACAAGGAAGGCAGTATTGAAAATTTTCCACGGTTGAACACGATACTGGAAGCTTTCCACAGCAGTGCTGATGCTGAAAGCTCCATGCAAGAATGCGGATTTTAGAAACTTGTCAGTCTCAAAGCCATGCTTTACTCCCAGTGCTCTTGCGCTTGTAAAAACGCATCTCTGTGCACTTGGTTCCACAACAAGCTGTCACAGTTTTTTCATTAGACACACCGTTCCTTTTCAGACAAAACCACAGATTCTATCTCGAGAGATTCAGTCACTGTTGCTCTTCTAATGCAGTGATCTATGCCGTACTGACTTTGGTCAGCTTACGTGCTTAATTTATTAACCACATGTGGATGACAGTCATGGGGAAGGAGCATAAACTCCAGGACTTGAAGCTTACTTTTGCTTGATTAATTCAGTGCATGAGATGACTGTGAAGTTTTACAGCTTCCCTGGCTTCAAACCCTTTGTAGTTTCAAATCTGCTCCACAATTACTATTTTCAGCACTATTGTTAACTTCTATTCTTCAGTAAACTGTGTGAGGAGGGAGAAGCAATGTAATGTTTAGAAATACTGGATAGGAGGAAAGGATCAAGATGTGGGCAACAGCAGGTTACAGAGCTGAGAAACAGATTTAAAGATGTTATGGACACCGAAAATGAAGTGATAATACACTGTATCATTTAGTTTCTGTGGCGAATTTCTACAGATTTTCTGTCAGTGCAGACAAAGCAAGAAAAGAAAGTAACAACCTTTTATTTGAATTAACGTTTCCATCAGTTGATCTATTGCAACAGATACTCTTTAGCTGAGGAAATTGCAAACTACAGTTGCATGACCTTAAGTCTGACCAAACTTTCATTGTAGTGCAAGTGTATTATATGGTGACAGTTTTAGCTCAGTTGGATGAAGCTTTACTATCTCTACAGAGGCATTGTTACTACCCAAATTCCTGTATGGAGCGTGCTTTAATGGCAATAAAATTCTGCTTTGGAAAGTGATCATTCTTGATTGAATACTGCTGGAAGGATCTCTTTTACGCACCTGAGTAGTCAGTATTTACTAGGTAAATAATGAGAGCAAGTTGCAGCTGCTCTCAATTTTAGTATCACCTAACTTCACTAGTAGTAATGCAAGATGTTGAAAGAAGCATCAAATTTAGTTTTAATCAGATTTTTTTTTTTTTTTTGCTACAGAAAAAGATTACAGTCCAAGACACACAAAGCATTTAAATAGGTCACTGCTTGTAAAGCCATTTTTTGATGTCAATTTCTAAGTCTACAGACAGCAACTGTGGTTTTGGCCTAAGTTTTTTCACATGAACATCTTGCACTGGATGCATGGTAGGAAGATTAAGACAAAAGGCAAAGAACAGAGTACCTGGACTACTGCTTACCTAAATTCAAATCAAAACGTATCTTACTGTGTTCCAGTTATAAGCAGTGGCTTCCTTAGTACTTTGATAAAAACACGCATACCTGCAGCTGCCCAAAAATAAGCAAAGCTGGTATTGTGTTCCAGTTATAAGCAGTGGCTTCCTTAGTACTTTGATAAAAACACGCATACCTGCAGCTGCCCAAAAATAAGCAAAGCTGGTATTGTGTTCCAGTTATAAGCAGTGGCTTCCTTAGTACTTTGATAAAAACACGCATACCTGCAGCTGCCCAAAAATAAGCAAAGCTGTCAATATCTTGAAAAATTGCAATTAAGAGACTATATTAGAACTTTTCCCATTTATCCACTGGATAACATGCAAATAATATTTTATAAAAAAATTAATCTATTTACCCTTTAAACATTCCAGTTTTATTGCATGTGCTATTGTAAAGCCTGAATAACCAGTTAAGCAGCTTGCAGGCAGTGGCTGTGTGAGCCCAGGCTGGTTTAGTCTGAAAGCTCAGGAACTTGTTTTGACTTTGTGCTTTGTACTGGAGACTTAAACCAAAGTCATCTTACATTAGACACTACCCAGGGCAGCTGTGGAGCAGAGATTGCAGCAGTCATATGATAGGAAATAAATGCAACAAATCTGAAAATCTCTTGTGGTGGTAATGCAGATGATGTGAGGATCACCAGCTGTTCCTGGTCACAATAATTAATTGTGCTTTTTTTCAATCTTAATTTGACAAGAACTTTTCTACTTGCATTGAGTTAACATAAAATACTCATGTAACGTATTTTTTCCTAGAGATCTTAATAGAAATTATGTTTTTGCTGTATTGTTAATCCCTTTTTACAGCTTTGAGAAGAAAGCACAAATTTGCCTTTGTTCATTCATTAGATAGTTTTACAGTTTAGAAAATGTGGATAGCTGTACCTTACACTACAAAATCCGTGTAAGTTGATAAAAAGGAGTTGCTGTCCTTCTCCCAAAACTCTTCCAGCCTTAGTAAACTTTGGTGCTTTACCTGGAGTGGAAACACAGCATACTCTTAACAAATAAAATGTAATTGCTGATAAAAATGTTGTGTCCTTTAAGAATTGGAGAATGTAGTTCCAAGATTTTAATTTTTTTTCCTAAGCAGTAAGACAAAGGATTGGACAGTGGTCCTGGATGTGTGACACATCCAAAGAGTCTACCTCTGAAGTAGCCCCGGTGTCCATGTCAGGTTAGGTCTTGGTAAGTACATGTCAGCCCAAGGAGACTTAAACGTGTTGAAACTTCTACAGCATGAACCAGAACATTTGGGTTATACCTTGACCATTGTCATGGACTATTTTATTCTGCAGTTGTGAGGACTAGAAATTTTAAAACAAGCTGAACCTGGGAGTAGAAGCTATTTCCCTTGGAAATGCAGCTCTGAAATCTCATAGGAGAGAAAGAATAGGGTAAGGTGACAAAGATGTGTGCCACAGGCCCATAAGAGGAGTGAAGAATTGCACCCTCTTGTCACCCACAATGAGGAGAGAGAAGCATGTCTGGCTAGTGTCAGGTTCCTTTTGAGCACCAGGATGTTCATCAGCATGTTAGCCTTGGGTCTAGGTAGTGGAAAAACTAACAGGAATGTTAATGCATTTCTGTAAACTTCAGTGGGTCTCAAATTTTGGTTACGTGGAGTATATCCTGTGCTGTTGCTGTGTAGATACTGTCATAGTAGAATAATCACTTATTTCCCGGAAAATAGTGCTGTCACATCAGAAATTATCATAGGATACACAAGTAATCTGCTGAGACTAGGAAGAAAATGCTCATGAATTTTGTTGATTGAATTCAGTCTCACTTTTACTTGTCATGTATCCTGTGTGTTTTCCCAGCAACTTGATGATATAAAACTATAGTTTCTTTAGAGAATCCCATTGTATACCCCACTATACACTGTTAAATGTTTTACAGTAACAAGAAAGGTTGTTTCAGAGATAATATGCTACTAGAAAATATGTTTATCTGTAATACCAGTCAAAAGTTAGTATTTCTACTCCACAACCCAAACTGGGGGCCAGGATCTGAAGGAAGTTTGATAAAGCCTTGGACCTAAGATTAATCCTCATCATTTAGTGTGGCCAGGTGTGAAGTTAAGTAGACACTCTGCCAGAGCACTGGCAGGTATAAATGCCTACTTAGAAGAAGCAATGCTTTTGATCAGCTGAATGGATGATAGCAATAGGTACTATCCAAACTTAGGAAACCTGTTACATTCTTTAGTCAGGCCTAGAGATGTACTGCAAAGACAAGAGCGCAGAAAGAGGCTTCAGGGCTACAGAGATTTCTCTTGTGTAAGGCAGTCAGAGGAGGATGTGACAGTGTAAAGGAACATTATCGTGTCTAGTACCCTCTGACAGAATCACAGAAACATCCAGGTTGGAAAAGACCCTCAGGATCACCCAGTCCAACCTATAACCCTACTCTACAAGATTTACCTTAAACCATGGCCCTAAGCACCGCAGCCAAATGACCCTCAAACATATCTAGGGTGGGTGACTCAACCACCTCCCTGGGTAGCTCATTCCAGTGCCTGACCACTCTCTCTGTGAAAAAAACTTTTTCTTAATGTCCCATCTAAACCTACCCAGCCTCAGCTTGAGGCTGCTCCCCCTTGTTCTGTCTCAGATTACCTGTGAGAAGAGACCAGCAGTAGCCTCTCCACAGTGTCCCTTCAGGCAACTGTAGACAGCAATGAGGTCTCCTTTCAGGCTTCTCTTTTCTAAGCTAAACACTCCCAGCTCCCTCAGTCACTCCTCGTAAGATTTCTAGGCCCTTCACCCATTGTGTTGCCGTCTGCTGCACAAGCTCTAGCACCTCCACATCTCTTGTATTGTGGTGCCCAAAACTGAACACAATACTCAAGGTGTGGCCTCACCTAAGCCGAGTAAAAGGGGGCAATCACCTCCCTACTCCTGCTGGCCATAGCATTTTTAATACAAGCCAGGATGTCATTGGCCTTCTTGGCTGCCTGGGCACACTGCTGGCTCATATTCAGCTGCCTGTCTGTTACAACCCTCAGATCCCTTTAAGCCAGGCAGCTCTCCAGCCACACTTCCCCAAGCCTGTAGCATTGCCTGGGGTTGTTGTAACCCAAGTGCAGGACCTGACATTTGGCCTTGCAGAAAGTCATCCCGTTAATGTTGGCCCATTGATCTAGCCTATCGAAGTCCCCCTGAAGAACCTCTCTACCTTCATTCAAATCAGCACTGCCACCTAACTTGGTGTCATCTGCAAACTTACTGATGACACTCAGATTAATGCAGAACTGTGAAGATGATGTGGTGTAATATGCATTACTCAAAGCAAAAAGCAAGTGATTGAAGACAGTGTCAAATCTGAGTTTCTAGAAGCAGAAAACAGTGTAAGACTAACAAAGAGCATCCATTTCTTTTGTTAATCAAAGGTGCAGCAGAATGTGCTGAAAAGACAGATTGTTACCAGGAAAAAAAAAAAAAAAAGGAAGGAGGAAAAGCTGAACAAGCTTTTTGTTTATTTTCAAGAGATTTAAAAATAACTCTTAAGCAATATACTACAGTGGTCTGTTACAGCTAAATTTTTATTGCATTATTACACCTAACCTCCGACAGTGATACTTTTCCACTGTACATTCCAAATAGTACTAACAATGATTTTCTTGTCTCTTTCTGACTTCAAGACCTCATATAAAGTGAAACTAAATGTTAATCAACACACTGATTAACAAATGGATGGACAGAGGGGGATTTGGTGACTCTGAAACAAGTAGATGAATGTGCACTTTTAACTTGGCTGAGTGGGAGCTTGTGAGGAAGAGGTATGTTGAAAACCAGGGGGTACCTCAGTGCAAAGATGGAGGTTGGATTCGCTGCTTCTGTGCAGCTGTGGTTGAGGCATCTCCCTTTATTTACTATGCCATTGTTTTAAGTCTCTCAAAAGCGATTTATGTACGTTCCACAAGCGACATTTAGAGTTTTCTTGGTTTTGCACATAAGAATGAAATATAACAAAAGGTCCTTTGATGCCTCGTCTAAGCTAATGGCTTATTGTGGAAGTGAATTGGCACAAAGCAATAAGGGGCACGTATTACAAATCTTTAAAGCTTTTTCAGTACACAGGCTTATCAGTTTTAATCCTGTAACACCTAGATTATTCTTAAAATACAATGCTTAGTTTTGGACTCTGTTTACAGTTTTAAATCTTTTAAAAAAGCCTGTGTTACATAAACCCTTTCATACATCTTTAGTTTCCATTGTAGAAGGCTTTAAAAAATAATATTGGCTTCAGCTGACCTACTCAAAGACCTGGAAATACCAGTTTTTACACCAATTTGACTATTTTGGTAACATGTATTACAGTATTACTAGAATTATATACAATAAGCTCCATGTATGTTAGTACAGATTAAGTTCTGTTATGCAACTAATTATCTGAAGTTACATTTTAACTGGGATCATGTAAAACATATGAAGAAGTTTTTAAAAATATAGTCTGTAAATATTCCTGTGCTTTGGTCTTTATGCTGTAACAGATTCAGACAGTATATTGGAAGCAGAGCCACAGGCAGTGGCGTGGTTACTTGGTGCTGGAGTAGGAATGGAATATATGAGATTCAAAAAATAAAAAAAAAAAAAAAGAAAAAAGAGCACAATGAAAGGAACAGAACCTGTTTCTAGCAAGGAAGGAGAGATTTGGTCACCATTCTTTACCACAGTCCACGAATGCCTATCAGGTAGGTTGCTTTTTTTATCAAAAACACCAGGGTGTGCAGTGGAATTTTTGAAGCGTTTTAAAGGAATCTATTTTTTTACGGAGACAGTTACAATCCAAAACAAAATATACGTTTTTCACAATAAATACACAGCAATAGTTTTCCTTATTGTTCAGTTTGCTAACAGGATCGTTTCACGTGCTGCACACAAGCAGACTAATCTACATTTCGATTTCAGCTGGATGGTACCTGTTGGGAAAGGAAACAGTCATCCTCAGTTGAGTTTTGTCATGTGAAGGTGTATACACAAGTCCAAGCCATGTTTCCTTTCTAAGATTAATTACTAATAATACATTTGGAGAGTTCTTGCAATATATCTAAAGTGATGTGCCTGATTATTATCCTTCTCTCTCAAACTGCAAAACACATCAGGCAAAATCTAACAGGAGCCAGCATATATGGCATCTGAGAGGTACAAGCTGCTCCACTGCTACCTGTGCTTGGCCCACCTTGATCCCAGATGTGGCCACTAAGTCTTGCTGTTTTCAGAGCCTGGGAGCTGCCATTCAGACGGATTTTTAAAGATGCTGTCTCACCTTTTGCATGCACTTACAAGTTACCTATGCTGTGCTTTTGTCACCCATGAGGGATGTAAGTAATTGCTGCTCCTGGTACAATTCAGCTTCACTTGTGTGCATGGCACATAGATGTTAATGAAGTCTCATGTTTAGTTACTAATTTGGAGCCACTGTTTCCTTTGAAGTAATTTTTAAAGTTTTATTGCAATCACTATACTGTTGAAATACTGCATTTTTTTCAGGTTTAAATAAAGTTTCTCCCTGTATATGCTTCAGTTATATCTAAATACTCCTAGTAACCACCATTAGAGCTTATGTTATAAAATCATTTTAGATGACATACAATCTAGCAGAATTCTTCCATGACAAGTGGTTTGTTGTTTTTTTATTTCACAGGACCAAAGCTTTGTAAAAGTTTGGAAATCTATCCCATAGCAAGCTTCATAATGCCTGATAAGCCCATCTAACTGCATCTCTTTGTATTTAGTGATCCCATATATGACATAAGATTGAAAGTGGAACTTCTTTATTACTGTAAGCAGACATTCACACTAAATGAGGTAGACACCCCCCTGCATCAGTCATACAATCCTGCCCTTCCCATGAACCTTTCTATATGCTGGGACACCACACAATTGAGCAATACTTAACTGTTTTGGTTTTTTTTTGGTGGTCTAGCTGTAGTCCAATCCAGCTTGCCTTGCACCTTTTACAGGTACAAAGAAGGACAGGGTATAAGTGTGGAAGTGAGCAGCTTATGGCAGAAGCAAAACCATCTTTCTCAGCTGCACTACTGTTTGTGATGTAATCGTGGAACTATGATGCTATGTTACTTGAAATTCTGCTTATAAATTAACATGTTGGCAAGCATGGCTGGATAACATAATCGAGCTTTCAACTTGCTCAAACTATACAAAAAGGATCATAAATGTACTTAAAATTCACAAGTGATCTTTCCACTGTACCAAATTACAGTAGCTGAGCTCAGACTGACATATTTTATGCTTACAGTAAGGTCAAATGTATCTGAAGAAATAAAAGAGACTTCAAAAGACAGGGCCTAGGAGTCTAGAATTTGTTATACATGTCCTAGATTTCCACTGAAAAATTCCTGGAACTCACCCGTGTCCCATTTTTTCCCCCGCTTCTGCTTTCTGTGTTCTTATTTAAGGCCCACATCATTGTTAGTGTGATTTTTTTGTTCTTTTTTTTTTTTCTTTTTTTTATTTCAGCGTTATTACTTTTTTTAAATTGTGAAGTCACAAGAGGCTAAAAAGTGAGATTTGTTTTCTGAGGTTATACAGTGGCAGAGCATGGAACTGAACACAGGTATTCCATTTAGTCTTCAGTTCATCTGATAACAGAACAGAGTTCAGTATTTTTACTGATTGGTATGCAGTTCCCCTCTCTAATCACTGAAATGTGCCTTCTAGGTAACTGCTGTCTGTGACTATGCTCAGTTTAGTTACTGTATCCTTCATTCAGTTCTGTGGGGAGCGTGAGGTGAGACCTGCCCTTAGTTTCTAATACTGGATTGCACAATCGGATTAAGGAGCCATCTGCAGCACAAACTGAAACTGCACTATAATCGTGTTCCTAGCTCATGCAGAATTTTGGCTTACGCAGGATCTGTGTCTCCTCAAATCATTCACTAGCCTCCCTTCTGCAAGTTGAAAACGCATGGTGATACAGTCAAATATTTTAGTGATTACATCACTACACTGAGTACAGTTAGCTCAGATACAAAGATTTAAAGGAGTATTTGCAGCCATTCAAAAGGAAAGCAAAACCTCAATCTTCTGAATGCGCTTGAAGCAAGATAGTAGGTTAGAGCTTGCTGCTTTCTGCTGGGCTGATGCCAACAGCTGAATTGTTAAATGGTTTTATGCCAATGCGTCTCTTATGTAGTTTTGTAGTCTCAAAACTGAAATTACTTGCTTTTTTTATCAAGTTTTTTCACAGTATCTGTTGTGTGCAGATCAAGGTCTTGGTTCATCACTAGCGAAAATGATTCTGCATTCTCAGTCTTTTTTCGCAGTTACACGTCACCTTCCGTAACAAAAAAAGGCCTTTTAAATGACAAAACTAGAAACACCGTACAGCCGTCTTTGTCCTCAGTCACCTTCACTAAAGGAATGTAAGACGGCCCCCCGATCACACGTTTTAAATGCAACTTTATCAAAGGCCGGAGCTTCGGTCATCTCGGTCCAGAAAGACCCAGCTGGAGGCTGCGATGCGGCTCCCGCGGAGCTCCATGCCGCCGGCGAGGACGGAGAGCCCGGCAGAAAGGCCGGGTTCACTCCCTCCCAACGGCGGGACATGGCCGACAAAAACATCAAGAAAGAAAGGAGGCAGCAAAGGACAAGACAGAGACGAAAGGCAGTGAGATGAAAAAACAAAGTATAAAAATAAAATAAAAACAACCAACCCACACACACAAGAAACTCGTAGAAAATCCTAAACAAGCAGCCCGAGAAGCGCAGCTGCAACGGAAACACCAGAGCTAGCTAAAGTATAAGACAGAGTTAGCGCCGAAGCGAGACGCAACCGGAGGGAAGGAAGAGGCAGCGTGGGCGCCTCAAGCTTCTTTGACTGAACCACGTTTACGCTCGGCCGTACAAACAGCACCACCGATCTCTGGTCCCCAGGGGAGACGCCGCATGCCCTTGCCTCCCACTCCTGCCCCGGGCATTTGCCGCCTTCCCGCGCCGGCCTCGGCCGCACGGCCACCTTTCAAATCCCAACGGCCATGCCGCCAAGGAACAGCGACATAGGGAGAAAGGGGACCGCGGAGGCGAGAAGGGCCTTTAAAAAGTGGGCTGAGCGGACGCTCCCCTACGGTGGGCCCATTCGTCTGCCAGCGGGGGAAACGAGAGCACAGGGCAAGGCACAGCCGCTGACCGCTGCAGCAACAGAAGAGTAACAGCTGCCGCGGGACGGCACCGCCGCCTTCAGCGCCGCAGAACGGCACGCCGAGCCCCAGCTCGCGTTCCCGCTGCCGCGCTGCACCCTGGGAGCTGTAGTTCGCCGTCTCTCTGGCTGCGTTGGGGACCCTGGCAGGAGAACTGCATTTCCCATGGCGCCCCGCGGCAGGAGTCGGCATGCGCGGGCGGGCGGGGCGGGGCGGCGGGCAGGTTGCTGTTGTTACATAGGAAACAGCTGAAGAGTCTCCACATGACAGGGGGGGAAGGAGGAAGTGGGGCGACTCGAGGGGTATCGCCACCGATCCAGTAAACAGCGGGGCTCGGGCAGCGGCAGCTGTCGGGGAGAGTCTTTCCCGCGACGTGCAGGCCAGCCGCCCTTGAGGGCGGGCTTGCGTCCCGGTGCCGCCGCTGAGAGGAGGCAAGCAGAGAGCACGGGAGCGCCCCGCCGGGCCGCGGCGTCTCGCCGGGGAAGTTTAGTGCGGGGAGGGATCCCGCCGCCGTCTCCGGGACTCGCTACTGGCTGCGGGGGTGGCGCCGGGTATGAACGGCTTCGCCCCCGAGGAGGTGACCCAGCGCGGGGCGGACCCCGCCGCCGCCGCTGCTGCTGCTGCAGTGGTGGGCAATGCAGGCTCCGCCGTGGAGGTGCCGCCGCCGCCGCCAGCGCCGCCCGGGCTGGGTCTGACCGCTGCTGCTGCGGGCTCGACGGGCGCCGGGAGTGCGGGCGGCCCCGGGGCCGGGCAGCTGTGCTGCTTGCGGGAGGAGGGAGAGCGGTGCGGCCGCGCCGCTGGCAACGCCAGCTTCAGCAAGCGGATCCAGAAGAGCATCTCGCAGAAGAAGGTGAAGATCGAGCTGGACAAGAGCGTAAGTCTGGGGAGAGGGATGCACGGGACCGCCGCCCCCCACCAGCGGGTCTTAGCGGTGTGTGCCCTGGCAGCGGCGGTGTGTCCGGCACCGAACGCGCTCCTTAGGTGCCTGCTGCTTCTATGTCTTAGTTGGTCTGGGGGCTTTTAATAAACTTTAGGATTGTTTTTTTTTCTCTTGGAGGCCAGGAAGTGTTGTCTTCCCATTTTCCCCCTTTTACCCGTAGCACGGTGTTTTGCTGGCGCTGCAGGAGCATGGCCTGAAAGTGCCTCTCTGTGGGAGAGGGTAGAGGGGAAGCAATCGCCCCTCTTGCCTACCTCTGGGATTCATTCCCACCCTGCAGGAACCGAAGGCATCGGCTGCGGGTACTCCCATTTCGCCGGAGCGGGAAGAAGCGTGGCCGGGAAGCGCTCCTCCTCCCGGGAGCAGAGCCTGCCTGGCTCCTGGCGCACTAGTTTGTGTCTGTTCCTGGCGAGGGCAGCGCTCGGCTGCTCCGCCTCGTGTTGCAATGTTGCACGTCTCCCCTTGCCACAATATCTTCCGCTCGGCAGCCATCAGGCGCAGCGCGGCTCGGCACGGCCAGGCAGGCGGAGCGGGGATTCCCTCCCTGCTGAAGGGGGCGGTTGTTGGGCTGCCTTCAGGCGCCTTTCTACGGCGGGAAATGCTTGGGCGTTTCGGAGTGGTGCTTGCTTGTACCCGGTACCGCGGGAGGGTTGCCAGACACGGGGGCAAACCGGCTTAAAACTCGCGGCGGCTGGCACGACCGCTCCGTGCGCCCCGAGGGCTCTACACACGGCCTACGACCTGAGGGCTTTCCGCTCTCCAGGCGGTGTCTAAAGGTAGCGCCGTGCTTTCACTCTTGTTCGTGCGCGCAGCTCTGAAATTAAGCGGTGGTGCGCGCTGAAGAGCTCTGACAAAGCGTCCACATCTGTACGAAGGGAAACTTTTAAAGAAGAAAGAAAGGGGGGGAAGGTGTATTGTTTGACGTCGCCTTAGCATTGAAAATAAAACATGGGAGGGTATAGATGGGAAATAGGGGCCGGCTTTTTGCCCCGCTAAGGATAACTGAGAGCTTGTTTCGTATTTGTTTACTTCCCGATCCTCGAGTTGCGATGAATGGCTGGAGGCAGGGCTGTACGCGCGAGTCTCTGCAGCCGGTTAGTACAGAATCAGCACTGCAGCGGCCTCCGTGCCAAGCCCGGTGGCACTGATCTGTAGCACAGCACGCTATTTATTCAGAAGAATCCATCGGAAAAGCCTTCTTTACTCTGTTAATGTGACTGTGGTTGCTGGAGGGTTGTCTCTGCATTTGCATTTATATCATAAATCTGGGAGATACGTACATGGCTTTGACTGGAAGATGCCATATTACTCTTCTAGGCAAGACATCTGTATATTTGTGACTTCCATAAAAACTTGATTCAGAGTGTGAGAAATAGAAGAAAGAGGAAAGGCAGCGACGATGATGGTGACTCACCAGTACAAGATATCGACACTCCAGAGGTAGCTAAATAATTTGATTTTTTTTTTTTTAGCCTAATTGTACTGAACTTGTTCTTACTGACTGACTGACTGAGTCTGTACAGGTCCCACTTTTCCACCCTTGCAGCTCTCAGAGGATTGCTATTTTCAACCTTACCTTTAGTGCTTCCTCTACGGTATTCTGCTAGAATATGTGCTTTAACAGGAATCGGCAAAATCTGATTTCTGTAGGAGTTGACAACTTGAAGGGAATTGCACATAGGACTCGGTAAATAAACATGTCACTGCCTCATCCCTCCAGTAATTTCTTTCTGTGCTCAGTGTGTTGCACGTGGCTCTTGCAGTTACTCCATTGCCTTTATCACATTAAACACAGAAAGTTTAATGATAGTTTTTACTGCTTGTTGAGGGAAGAGATGTTCCAGGAGCTGTGCAAGGAAGGAGTGAAGGACAGTGTTTTTGTCACCTACTGTCTTCACTGCAGACCAGTGAAAAAGCAAGCTACAGCTTTCAAACCTTTTTCATAATATAGGAGAGACAGCATTGTAGGCTCTATTTCTACGTGTACTCTGAGTTGTTTTTGCTGTAGGCTGGCTTAGCAGGTGCTGTTCAGCATATTAATTTTGAGCAGAAGCTGTCATGCCTAATTCGTCCCTTCTAAGAAGAATTTTTAAAGTATTTTTCAGAAATTACTCTGCTAATGACATTCTTATGGTCAGCATCTGCATATATCAGCAACATAAGTGATGAAACTTTGTGCAGGAATCCCTGCGTAAAGGCACATGGCTCCAGTCTGAAGGCTAAGGGAAACTTCTAAGAGGATTTCATAGGCTTGGGAGTAGTTCATTGTGAGGCTGTGTTGCTTGTCTGTTAAATTTGTGGAATTGTTTCTCTGAAAGTTCTATCTAAATGTAACATTCTGTGTGGTTTCAGGTAGCTGGCATGGTGGTAATCACAGCTGTCCTGCAAATCTGGTTTTTCTCATGCAAGAATTACAAAGCATGTCACAACTGATGGATACCTCTAGAGAAAGAAAGCAAGATTTCTTAAATGGTGTTACTGCAGGAAAGAGAATTTCCTAGGAAGTGGTTTTGAGGAATTGCAGCTGGCCATTTGGACAATGGCATTATGTTCATCCCCTTTATTTTCGGTTGCTATTTAGCTTACTAAAGGAAAAAAATAAAAATCCTCCTTCTGAAGACTTGAAAGGCTCTCCCCATTTCCATCTCTGTCCTGACTATCACTCTTGTGCAGGAGAGAAAGCAGCTTTCACACTATTAGCTTCAGGAACTTGGTGGAAAGCTGATGATTTTCCTTTGTGGTGCTTTAGAATTAGGATTCCTCGCTGTGATTTGAGAAGTAGAATTTGTGCCATATAAACTTGAGAATACCAAAGGATACTTGTCCTTTATTGTGCAAGGTGGCATCCTGTCAAGTTTGATCAGGTTGCCTAGTATATGCTAGATCTGCTGTTGAAATATTCTGTAAATGAGGCTTTTAAATTAACTTAAAGTGGAAATGAATGCCTTAATCTTTAATGCAGTGAACTTGGAGAATGCTACTTAATTGCCACTGAGGTAGCAGATTTTCTCATTCATCCTGCTTCTGCATCTTGCTTTCCCACTCAGTCATCTGATTAAGCTCTCTTATGTTGTCAAGGAGGGTTGGAGGGTGAGCTGTTGCTGGGAGAAGTCACTGTTGATCAGAGTGCATGGGATTCAAACTAAGAGGGAGTACTGGGTTGAGGCTGTGTGTTTATGTCCTCAAGAGGACCTTGTGCAATTTTCTCAACTGTCATTTCACACTGAAAAATAGTTTTGTACAGCTATGCCCTTGCACATAACTCCTGCATTGTGCTTATGTGGCAAGGATATGTTTGGAGAGCAAGAGCAGCTGTTTTCTTTTCTCACCTCAAGCGAAGAAAGCCTTCTGCTCTACACATTTCCTGACTCTAATTGTGCTGTCTCATGGTACAGGTGTGCTGTATCTTTCATGCAACTCAGATAAAATTTGACGACTGAAATCACATTGTAGCACCCTCCTCTGAAACAGCAAGCTCAATGATGTTATGTGAAAATTGTTACTGGGCTTTCACGTTATGCTTACACTAGAGAATAAAAAAAAACCCAAACTGATTAAAGTGCAAAAGAGTTACCAATGTTATTCACAGCCAAATGGAGGCAGAGCCATGCTCTGTAAAAATAAAATGCTCTTAAACCAAAATAGGCTGTTTTAATTTCTCCTGGAAGGTGCAGGGTCGAGTTTGTTGGTGGGTTTTTTTTTTTGGTTTGTTTTTTTGTTTGGTTGTTGTTTGTTTTTTTTTCAGAATGAGATCTGCTAAGCTGTTTACACTTGTATCAAAATGTTTTTGGAGATGCAAACTATTAATGACTGAACCTTTTTCAGTTACATTAGATTGTTTTCTTTCCCCTCTCCATCTTCTTCTAGGTTGATTTATATCAGTTACAAGTAAACACACTTCGAAGGTACAAAAGACACTTCAAACTACAGACCAGACCAGGACTTAACAAAGCACAGCTCGTTGAAGTACGTATGAGTGTTTGTTCCATAATAGAAAATGCAACTTGTTCTAGCATGTGGCTTTCTACACAATGTGATCCCTGCATAAAGAGCATATGTAATGTGGATTTAATGAGAACAAAAGGGGAGTGCTTATCTAGCTTCCTTCATTGGCCACAGCTCCTGAGCCAGCTAAGTTGAAAGTGAGCATTCTTCCCACAGGAGGAACTCTTTAACTTCTGAGGAGAATGTGTGCTGAGAAGCAGTGATGAGTTGGAAACAATAAGACTACATGCGTCTCCCTGAATATCATAAAACTCTGGATTTGTTGCCTGCACATTAGTCCCACCTTCTTCCAAAGTCCCCTACTGAAAAAAGGAGAAACAGAAGTGGCAGTAGAGTTGTAGCAAGGTTCAGGCTTTGCTACAAAAAGCTAGTTACTGCAAACATATGTATTACTCTATATATTTAGCATGGAAACACAAGAAATAGACTTCTATTGATAATTAGTTTTGTTAATTAAAACCACTGGGATCTGCCACTAGAACGTGACTTCATGAAATTAGGGGTTTTTTTGACAATATTCTCAAAGTGTTGAAGCTGGGGCACTTAGAGCCGTAAGTATCTTTGCTGCATGTGAGTGTAATTTTAGAGGTATTATTCTGTGCTGCAAAGATGCAGTCACAGCCTGCTGAGGTAAATACGTGGGAGAGCTGGTGAGAACAGGGAAATACAGCTACATTTTTTTCCCACTTTTTGTACTGTTACACTCAGCGTGCAGACATTTTGTTGGTCTCTCCCTTAAGCCTTGTGGATTACCAAGGCAAGGCTCTTAAGTGTGTGGGAGATCTCAAGGCTGAGCTGTGAAAGAGTAATGCTGCTGCCACTATGAGTAAGAATTTAAAATCAGTCTTCTGTTTTCTGGTGTGAGCTGAGGTAGAACTAGCTGTTGAGTTAGCAGGACTGGCACAAGCAGGTTTTGTTCTGCAAAAGTAGCATTTCTAAGGGTCTGCTTTAGGTACATTTCATAAGGTATTTGCACTGTCTTATGTTTCTTGTACTGCTTTGATGTGACTAGACAAAGCTGTCATGTGCTTGCTTTGACCTGCGAGTATTTGGGAGCCGTAGCTGCAGAACTTCCTTGGTTTAGAGTTCATGTGATTCTTTTTAACCTGACCTACTGCACAATAGACATTCCTCTAGCTGTTACTTAGAAGTCCACTTTAAAGGACTCTCTCAAACTGCTTCTGTCAATTTTTTGGGAGTGAGGTTTGGAAACTTCTCTAACTTGTTCATTATGCTAAATATGTATACCCTGAAGTAGTTAAATGAGCAGTCCTGTTTTTCCCACTTCCTCATGCTAATTTTAATCTACTAAGTATTCTGCAAAAAGCCAAGGGATAGGCTTGGGCAGGTATAATATTTTGAGGGCTTGCTTTTGTGCTAGTTTGAAGCTAGCTAGGATGTTTTGGTGAGAAGGACTAGATCATAGGCAAACCACCACAGCTTTTAAAGCTGATGTTCATTTTGATGAAGGGAAACACTTTCCAGAATAACAGAAGCGACTTGAGGTATTACACATGATGAATCTTTGTAATTGATACCTCTGTCTTGAAAAACTGGGCATTCAGTGATCACTTTCAAAGATGATTGCATTGTTTTAGGTATTTCTATATGTGACTTGATATACATCTCTCTCAACCTGAGTAATGAGCCTTGTTTCTGTGCTGTTGCTTTGTTGATATTCTATAATCATTGTTAGCTTTATAGTCATGGTTTGTCCACACAGGAATATCATTACACCTATCCTTGTTTTGAATACTTTTTTTTTCTCTTTTTTTTTTCCCTCCCCCTTGAAAATTTTCTAGGCTTTTTATTTAGGAAATGAGGGTGCAATCTGCTGTGGTTGTTTGATAGTTCTCAATAAAATGGTTTGGATCTTTTTAATGGCTACTGAAGGCTTTCAAAGAGAGATTTTGATTTCTTTCTAAGTTTCTTGGGCAAGCTTTTAAACTGTTTAATGTAATCAATTTAAATCTGAATATTCTATTTCTGTGTGTAAGTGTGGTTATTCATTTCATTGAATTCTTCTTTTTGTAGATAATTGGCTGCCATTTTAGGACAATTCCAGTGAATGAAAAGGACACCTTAACATATTTCATCTACTCAGTGAAGAATGACAAGAACAAAACAGATCTAAAGATGGATAGTGGGGTTCATTAAATGTAAAAGGTTGGGACTGAGACTCAGGCTGCAAATCAAAAGACTGAGGGGTTTTGTTGATATGCAAAAGCTTTCTTTGTAACTTTTTTTTCCTCAGAGTTTATCTCTGTTTTATTTTTCATAATATTGCTGTTTTGTTTGAAAACCATCTCTTATGAAACAAATTTCCTCAGCAAAAGTATTTTAAATAAATATCACTGATATTGTTGCTCAAGTGAGTGTGCCTGTAACTTATTTAGTAAGTTGTAGCTAATAGCTAAGCTTTGAATAATTATGCATTAATATGAAAATATCTTTCAGTTAAAATGTGCCAAGGATATATTTATGAATGTACTTTAAGTTCTCATGATGCAGTGCCTTTAAAACAAAACAACAAACGAACTAAACCAAAACAAGCTACAGCAGATTTGCCTTTAGGTTCTTTTTCCTAGGGTTTATTTTATTAATATAATATATAATTATATTAATATAATATTTAAATGACAGTTCCCAGTTGTTAGCTGGGCAAAGATGATGACTAACATTTTTCTTTTTTCCCCTTCTGGAAAGAATTGGTGGAAGGTTTGACTTGTTAGTTCATCTTGTCATTGCTGGTATATTTGCTTCCAAGCACTGAAGCCTTCATGCCACCTATACTGAAATGAAAAACAATGCAGCTCTTGAATTTCAAAGCTGTAAGTATGGATGAAAAGACTGCTGCAGCTTACTGTACTGAGAAATCCTTCTACTCTGTAAGAAATCTTTTAGCTGCTGACTTTTTTCATCTGCATAGAACTTAATTGGAGAATGGAAGATAGTGTCTGTACTGGATCAGTATGGTGTCTTCTAATGGGCATTCTCTTCGAACAAAAATAATACAGAAAAAAAAGCCAGAAAAAAACCAAAACCCAACTCAAAACGTAGGATAGCATGTGACAAAAACAGCAAGCAGTACTTTTGCTTTCAGTTGAATCTCAGTAATGTCTGATATTGAAGAAAGAATTATGAATGACACCTCATAATACTGTTCAACTATTGTACCAGTCTAAATGTGTGGTGTATGGAATACAATTTTCTGCTTTAACCTGCAACAGGTTGAAGAAAAGGCAAAGGGGGAAAGATATTTTGTGTTGGAGCAGAGATGAATGCCGCATGAGCTTGTAGCATTTGTTGCAACTCTTAACAGTATCAGATGTTTAAAAGCTTTTTCATAATTTGGGAAAAGTGATCAGGCAGTACTGCTATGGTCTAATCTGCTCAATGTTAATCTTGTAAGCTTTTTGAGAGGTACCTACCTTGCTGGCGTCACTGCAACTAAAATGCTTCATTTGCTACCCGTGACACTTGCATTGAACTGACTGAAAAATCCTAACCTCAAACTGGCTGCCTTCCCAGTGGCTCTCAGTGACCTGATTTCTTTCACTTGAAGTGTTTTATGTATTTCCACAATGAAGTATTGCAGTGATGGCCTAAGTTCAAGACAATATCTAGCTAGGGGCAGCTAAAACTGGCCTTCCTTTGAAGAGATGTTTTAGCACCCGTATCACTACAGTGACTGTAAAGTTGTTTGATAAACATCCTTTGCCTAATTTCAGCTTGTCATCTTCCAAGTACTAGTTGGAGAAACAGCCAAGGAATCTGGCTTTTGATAGGACATCTGAAGCCTTCATGCTTTTTTTCTGAGTCTGTGGCAGGGTCTGTGTTCTCACCTAGGCTTGGCAAGACCTCAAGAAGTTCTAGGAAGGGAGGAGAGTGGAGAACAAAACAAAAGCAACTTTTTATGCGAAATCAGTCTTAAAATTGCAGCCTAAATGACTCCTGCTGCATGTGGAAAGTGGCAGAGCTTTTCTCCAGTGGATTATGGGTTTTCCTTAGCCAGGAGCGATGGAAGGGAAGTAACTGAAAACCATCTACTAACTTTACTACCTAGCTATGCATCTGCCTGAAGTAGTTTGCTACTGCTGCTTTGGAAAACTCTGAATGTCGGGCATATGCAACATTATTCACATAGAGATGATGGCACAACCAACAGAAGTTACATGCCCTTATTACTGCTAGAAGTCTCTAAAAGACTTGTACACAAGAGCAGATACCATATGTTTTCTTAGGGGAGCACTGACTTTGTATATTTTTGACTGTGGGTTGCCAGATTTATGGATATTTTTACCCTTAATTGATGATTTGGTAGGAAGCCCAAATGACTCAGGCATAATTACACAAACAGGCTTAAAAAGCCTGATGACACAAACTGTTTAACAGTTGGTAGCACCAAACTTACTTGGCAAAAATAGTACACACAGACTTGAAATTTTTATTATTAGATGTGTATATTCACAAACACACACTTCCACTACCCAACCCTCCTTTACAAAGAGAGGAAGAAAAGGCATTGTGATATTTTATACTGCATGGGAAGTAAGCCTGCTAAACTAATGGTGTAATGGCACAAGATTATTAGATGAGCAGTACACTGTTTGAGTGAAAAAGACTTAAGTAGTTACTTCAGTTCTACACACTTTCCATGTGACTGACTTGATATCTGAAGAGGTTATATGTAAGACAGTCAGCCAGGCTTACTGCCTCATTCAGGTGGCTTTCCTTAAAGTTTATGTTCCTTTGTAAGCTTTGGCTGTGTTTTGTCTTGCACTGTAGTCAACACTTGCTGGTGTTGAGAGGTGTCTGTATATATGCAGCCTAGACCAGAATACCTCTTAAACACTTAAGATGATTACTTCTAATATTTTAAGATGCCTCTTTGTCTTTGCTTCCCTACTTATTTCCATACAAGGCTAACCTAAAAATAAAATGCCAGCACTTTAATTCTTAATCCTGAGGTACTGTATTTCAAACAAGACTTAATTAAAAAAAGCTGTTAAGTGTGGATTTGTATGTCGCCTGAACAAACCTCACACCTGTTTCATCCTTTCCAGACATCTCTCTGAATACTCTCTTTTGTAGTTGTTCTAGTACTTCAAAAGGTCAATGGTAAGATTAGCCATGCCAAGGTTTTATGAATTGCATAATTAATGCAGGTAACCAGTTAAACATAATTAAAATCTAAATGTGCTTTAGTGCTGCTGTGTGAGTTCTGACTGACTTTTTCCCTAGTGGAATTTTCAGAGGTGAATGTTGGAAGTTTATATTTTTATATGTGCATGTTTTCTTGTTTAAAATGCCTAAGTAGTATACGTGAGCCTGTCTGTAGAAGTGCAGGTGCTGAGCAGCCTCAATTTAACATTAACAGTGTAGTGGAAATAAAGTAATAACAAGCTGTATCTGTAGTAGGTTGATATGAAAATCACATTCTTAACCACATGAAAGCTTAAGCTTGAAGTCTCTTCATCAAAACTAGTTGAGAGTATTCTGGTGGGTAACATGAGTTAGGCTTTTTGCTGGGGTGGTGCATAGCAAGATGCATTAAGAGCTTGTACACCATTATGGAAATTAAGGCAGCCACCAAATTTGAAAGAACTTCTTAGATGTTTGAAATTCCCAAAAGATGCAGAAAGGATTTTTTTCTACAGTATGAAAAGAGGCACTGCCTTGTGGTTAGAAAGGAAGGGTTTTCATTGGTACTGGTTGATTTTTCTTTTCTACTTCAAAGCATTCTTATTGCAGCATTATAGAATGATGTCTCTTGTCTTCAGCGGCAGACTTGATATCCATCACCGATTGTTGCAGGGGATCACAAAAGATATCTTTGGTCCAAAGAAAATATCCCTGAAAGATATTATTAGATTTTTGAATAATTAGATCATTGGGCTATCACAACTTTAACATGACATGCATTTCCATTTTGGGGGAGTTGGTTTAGGGTCAGTTGGGGGATTTTTGGTTGGTTTTGGTGTTTTTGTTTTTTTCCTTCTGGTAATACAGATATGTGAGATTACAGCATTTGTGGGATGACCTAGCAATGCAAATGCAACTGCAGGTCTGGGTGCAGTTTCTGTGCTTCTGCATCTGACTTGGTTGAGAAGTGATGGCAAAATGTTCATTCATTCAACAGAGTGCCAAAGCTCCATCCTGATACTTTAGCTTTGAGAAAGTAAACTCACATAGTATTATAAAACTAAATACCTTTGCTGTATGGACACATACTATTCAGTGCAATTTACCCTGAATGCATACCTGCAAATAAGGTCTTCTGTACCTCGAGGCAGTAAAGGAAGATCTCCTTATGTGTTTGTGTCAATAACAGAAGTTTTATTAGGCTGCTCAAAGCTCATAGGTTGAAGCTGGAAACCTGAAGTGTACTTCAACATGAGGACACCATATCTGGTTTTATGGAAAGTGAAATATGAAAAAGTTCTTTTAACCCTGCTTGCAGTTTGAATGTGAGGTTTCTGGCTTTAAAAGTCATCCTCACTTAGTTCAAACCTAGTTCTTTACAGCAGTGCTGAAATTTTCCTTTTATTGGATTTTAGGGTACTTGAGACTTTTGGGTGGTAAAAGAAGCATATATGAAAAGTCATTTTTGCTTGCCTATATAATGCCATCACATGTAAGTGTCCTTCAAGTATTAGTAAGATTTGAAGTGTTGTTGATATTTTTGGTCAACATTTCTTGAAGTAAAGATGTTACTGGAAAGCTGAATGAAATATCTCTTGGTACATTTTATTACTTCAAGCCATAATGGGTTAGTGCTGTTTATTAACTCAGTTTTGTTGGGATGTGCATCCTTTCTGTAAAACAACGCTGAAAACTCTTGTGTTCAGTGGAATGTCACCATTGAGCTTTGTCAGCGGTGCCAGTGAGACAGAGAAATGTCAACATTCTTGGGGTAAATCTTTTCTTTCCCTTGCAGGCATTTGTGAATCTACATTTCCCCCTGTTTGCTTTTCTGCTTTGAACAGCTGTCTTTACAGAATCATTTATTCAGCTAACGTATCTACGTTTGCCTTGGAATAGCAAAATAGTTCTTTACTGTGGAACAGAAATCAAACAATTTTGTTGATGGCTCTGGGAACAAATTCATTGCAAAGTGCCATGAAAAGGGATTTGATGTAACTCTGATGTTTAGCTTAGATCAAACATGAGAGTCAATTGTTGTGTGATTTTAATTTATTTTTTTTTAAATACTGAAATCTTCTATAACAGGACATACAAATTTACAAAAACTGCTAACTGGCAGCGTATCAGCTAATTTGCTGTGATTGATATCATGTCAAACCATCTGAAATGATGCATTTCTTTAAAATTGTAGCTTATTCATTCAGTGGAAACTGTAAAATGGTGGAAATACAATGGGTGTTCATAGGACTGTAAAAGTGTGTATGAAATACCATGGTCTTACTTGGGGCAGCAGAGCAATTCATTCAGGTTGCAGTAACAGATCACCTCGCAGCCTTTCCCTTCCCAAAAATGGTCGTGCAGACTGTCATCAATTTGTCGAAGGTTCTCCATGCCTTCAGGGATGCTGTGGCAGTTGTAGTCTGTGAAGGATCTCTTGTAACAAGAGGGACGCTGGGAAGGCACTGCGGGGGTACCCAGGAGGGTGCTCAACAGAAGCAATGCTGAGACCATCTTCATTTTTGCAAAGCCTCCCGTAGCAGAGTGCTAAAGAGAAATGAGGTACGTGACATAGATAGAACTGCTGAATACATCTTTCTCCAATTTATTTTCTGGCTCTCATTTTTCTTTCCTGTGAACTTTTGGAGGTTTGAACCCAAGTGCTGGAGAGTGTTTTCTCCTAGGAGGTAAATAATATCGTGGCAGAACTGATATTCATTACTTTCTGTACAACCTTGGGAATACTTTCATCTGGAATTGAAGCTTCTGTTACTGGCAATTTTGTTTCTTTGGCCTCTCACCTTGAGAAAATTGCTTTGAGCTAAGTGTGTTCTCTTGGTGGTGTAAGTGAATGTATCAATTGCTACCAAACCAGGGGAAAATGTCCTGGTGTGTTTCCTTGCCTTCCTGGCCATTTTCCCTGTCGAAACAAGAGCAACTCACATAAAATTGATCGTATCTTTCCCCACCATGATAGTGGATTCGATCTCCTATCATGAACTGCTTGAGAAACTGAAGCATTAAACAGCAAATGAGCCTGAAGCACTCTGCAGTGCTGCTAAATGGTACTGTCCTGGGCTGCAGGATTTGGTGTGATACAGCATTACCGAGAAAAATCTTTCTGCCTGCCATTCTGCCTGCCATTCTGCCTGCCTTTCTGCCTGCCTTTCTGCCTGCCTGCCTGTCTTGTCATTCTGGTTTAATGGCTTTTTAAAAGGCAGGATAAATTATCCCTTACAAAACTTTCCTCTGGGTGACTTAGCTTCCTGTCTTGTGCAAGAGCTTGGCTAGCTGGTCTGTTGTGTGGCTTTGCACAGAGACTGCCTGTGCCACAGCGTGTGGTCACAAAGACCCTTGGACTTGCATCAATTTCAAAAATAGCATTTTGAACAGTGCTTTAACCTAGACATTGTTGGTATTAAGGCGAGTGGAGCTTTTACCTTTCCTTATGCTTGAATGAAAGGGGTCTGATACCTTACCAAATTTAAATAGGAGTTCTGCTCTGAAAACTAACCTAAGTAATGCCCAGCTCTGCCCAGTAAGCTGTCCCTTAGTCCTCCTTGCTGGACTTGTGTTAGCTTCAAGAAAGTCCTTCATCGTCTTGACACTTTGGAATTGATACTGTGACACTACAACGTTATGGCTTGCAAGGCTGCAGAATAGAGCGCTGTAGATTAACCCCAAAAGCACATTCTGATCAAAGGCTCAAATGCTAAGTTGGCAAGGCTGTTAACCCAGGTTAGAAGAAATAGTAAGGTATGCCAGCTATGAAGTCACTAAGACAAGAGTTCCACTTGGGATTCTTTTGTAACACTTTTGATGTTGAAAAACTATTAAGTGTATAAGTTTAATATATTTTGTGGTATTTTTCCCTGGGTAGATAGATCACCACAATAGTGGTCTGGCTGATCTTCCGTGTCTTCAGTCACTAGATGACAGGCCAGAGACTCTGGCTAAGAAAAAGTGGGAATTTGTGTTTATATTAGGGATAAAATACTACTACACCTCGGTGCTCTTTGGCTTTATTTTGTGCAAGCTTTTTAACACTTATAGCCAAGTAAAATATTATAGAGCAGCCAATGTATTAAAGAACATGACTGAGGTGAAAATAGGTCCTTTTGTATTTTTCAACTTCTGTCACAGAAGGAAAATTAATTGAATAATTCCTTTTAGTTTCCATGAAACTGTATTTGAACCATTTGTAAGTGGGAGATTCCTATAAACTACTAGTAATGGAGCCTTAGGGATCTATATTTTCATTACCTTAGAATGCACTATTGAATATCATACTGTCTTTATTAGTTTTGGACTGCAAAGCTACTTCTCAAAGTAAACATTGTTCTAACTTAGCCTGATATTGTGTTTTAGAACTGACTAATATTTATTATTATATAGTATTTATCTTTTTTTTTTTTTGTTAGGAGTATAAAAGCTGCAGTTATGAAGAGTCCTACTCAGAGAAGTCTAATGCTTAAAAAATGAAAAGTTTGTTTATACTGTCCCTCGATAAATGCCAAAGTCATGGGGTACAATTTAACTTTCTTTTGCTCAAATAATTGAGATTAATTAAGTATTTAATGAAAGAAAAAAATCATGAAGGAGAAATGTAGGAAGTGAGGTGTTTATGCCTTTGTGTTTCCTGTGGCTGGATTATTCTGTGAGGTCTTCCTCTGCGGGTGAAGCATTCATCATGTCTTCTTTTTGTGTATGGTGAATTTCTTTGTTGATTTGTTGCGGGTTTTTGTTTGTTTATTTGCTTGTTTTTTAAGTCCTAGTAGTTAAGGTGATCTTTCTCTGCACTGAGTTCAGCTAGAATGCTTGTTTGAATCTGTTGCCAGCTGCCTGTTTGCTCAAAATCCACAGGAACTCTTTCTGTCCTGAAAATGGATGGATTTTCTATAGACTGTCAAATTGCAGGATTCATAAACTGTGACCTGCAAGGTGACTCACTACTCGCCTTGGACCATAACAAGATGTTGCTCTAGTGCATTGCCAAGAGGGCTTATATGGGTGACTGCCAAAATCAGTATTAGCAAAGTCAAAATGCTGGTGAGCTATGGATAGACACCTTTACTAAGAGGTCAGTTACACATCTAACCAGTGCTCAGCATTGATGTTACTAGTAACAAAAAAACACCTCTGCTTAAATAACTTCTTGTGGCTTTACACAGATCATAATCAAAAGGAAACTTTTAGTCAAAGGACCTTTCTTAAAAACATTATTTCTTTCTTGTGGGAGAAAGGTCCCTATTTGTAGGTGAAAGATTGCTAAGGACCTAGGTATCTCATCACTCCCTGCATGGGACTGATACTGATGAATATGGCTAACCTTTCACCTGCAGCATCTTTTCCTGAGAAACTTCTACAAGTTTACAGCTGCACAGATGATGGAATATCTCTGCCTAGGTAAAAAACAGTGCTAGTATGTGCATATTTATCTCAAAATTCATATCCAAAGCTGTAGCTGCTTTTGTGTACTACAGAAACTGTTTTTCTCTGGGTTGTTTTACGATCAAGTTCAGTCACTAAGGTGCTAGCACTCTGTTGGATTTCTTTATTTTATAAAACCTTCTGAAAAGATACCAATGCCAATCATCTTAAGCCTGACCAGGTTTCTCTATCAAGATAGTACCATTTCAAATTCTAGAAGGATTAAAGCCATCTATGGTTTTTTTTTTTAAATGAGCTCCTTGCACTTGCATTAAGTTTTCTTCTATTACTTTGGTTACTTTGACACACTGTAAGTAAAGTTCAAGACCGAGTGCAGCTTGGATAACAAGTGCTTTGAAATAATTTGGAATTTACTGTAAAGGAAAATAGTTTGGGAATATGCACAGTGAGTCAGGAGTTGGTGCTATCCCTGCTTGTTGAGATGAGAGCGCCTGATTTATCCTGCCAGGCAAATTGGCACCATCGGCTGGATGGGGAGGCAGTCAGAAAAGATCAAAGAGGAAAAACCTAGGTTTCATCCTCCTTGGCTGAGAGCAGAGGAGTAATATTTCATGAGAAGTCCCATGATATTAACAGTAGGCCAAATGTTATGAACTAAGAATAGAGGAAACTGAGAAATGGCACAAAATGTGTATTTCAGCACCTCTAGAGATCCTGCACACTGGGGCAATGATTAAATATTTATAATTCTCTGTATCAACTATTAAATATGCCCTGCAGAGTTATTAATCTGTCTGCATCTCCAGTTACCTAACAAAGAACACATTCACTGGTACTCTTTTGGTGTATGATCTCTTGTCCCATTTGTGGTATGGGCCAGGTTAACAAGCTGTGCTCAGAGTGAAGCAAACTTAATATATACTTGCTTCTTAATGTGCACTGAGTTCAAGCACTAAAGATATCTATTCAAAGTTTCTGCCTCAGAAACACCTGTAAAATGCTGAGCTAAACATGTAATATTTAGGTATGTTAGTGTGTAAGCTGGGCTTATTAGTGTATTCCTAAGAAACCACTGCACAAGATCATTGCTGCATAACTGATAATATTATTCAGATATTTTTTTCCAGTTTTAAATAAAGAAAAAGTTTCAAATCAATTTTGCTCCAACAGATGGTGCATTGTAAGGAAAGCAGCTCTTCCACCGAGGATGAATTGCGTGAATTACTGCTTTGTAATTGCCATCAATACCATGATTCTTTCCAGAAACCGAGTTCCTGTTAAAACCCGTTTAGTTTTCTTAAATACAGCAAATTCATTGTGAACACATCTCTCTCCATATTCACCCATTTTCCACTAACATTGAGCACTGGAAGGCAATATACTATAATTAATTACTTTAGATGTTAATATGTAGCACCCACCTTCAAAGAAGAGCAAGATAGTGACAGAATTCTCCTTAGCTGGATCTTATCCATGCATCTGTCTTGAATTGCATCTCTTGCCTACAATGTATCTGCATCTCACCACATCTTCTACCTCATGTTCCCATGTATATTTCTAATTCTATACTCTGTAGCTGACATCGTCAGAACAAGTGCACAGGGATAGTTTCATGAGCAAGACATACCTTCTTATGCTTCACTCCCAGTTTCTTGGCAGCTGTGTCTTTTTAGGTGTACCCAGAGAGAGCGTGCTAGGAGGGATTAGGATAGGGAGGGCTGATGGGTGCTGCTGTACAAACAGGTCTTTGTTTGTCCTGACTTATGCCTGTGAATGACATGCTCTCTTCTCCAGCAAGGGACCGGAGGATGGGCTTCAAGAACTGCATCTACCACCAACCTGAACTAGGAAGGGGTGGGAAATGAACATATCTTTTCTAGCATGAAGCAATTATTTCATCCAGGATCCAATGAGAAGGTGTCTTCCCAAAGTGTAGCATCCAGAATGGGAGAAAAGGAAGCACCTCATGAAATAACCACATCTTGCTATGTAGCATGTGCAGACTGGGGAGAATGGGAAGGAGTGGGCTCCCAGGATCGTATGGGCAGAAGAGTGTAGTTGCTGGGCAGATAGCTCATTTCACACCGGGCAGAGAAGAGCACACCTAGGCAATCTCATGCAATACTTTAATTCTTAACTTCAGGATCCTTTTGTCTTTTGAAATGAAAATGATACACCACCACCCCCTCCCTGTAGTTACTTTAACCAGACTGCTAGTACAGCGTACTCAGTGATGCCATACATTGATGTCTTTGTTGACCGAACATTGAACCAAGAGGTAAAGCATTACATTGAACAGAATTTCAGAGGAAGGTATTTTATACTATGCTAGCTAATCAAATCATCTGGTCCTGTAAAAACACACAACAAAGTTCTAAATGGAATCAAAGTATTGTATGTCAATGAGAAAATAGCCTCGAGGGTGAGGTGTGTGACCTTGTATTTCTGTTGCGATGTGGGCCCCATTCTGCTATGAGCATCCTAGATCTATTTTGTGATGTGAGTAGAGAAACAAAAGTGTACCACAGCTGTTCAGATGTAATAGTTGCACTTTCTAGTCTGCATCGTTTGGATTCTGATGTTACTTTGTAACAGTTTGGTTTTCTCTGTGTGTTGAGCTGCTTCAGCACAGAGGCTAGGTAGTACAAAAAGGCGCCTTTGCTCAACTGACTCCCTTTACAGTTTGATGTCATGATGCTTTCTCAGTTTGATTTTTCATATGCCAGGAGTGAACTAGGGCCTCTGTAAGAAGTGCATTGTCTCATCTTCTGCTGCCTCAGCAAGGAGAGTAGTTGAACTGCACAGGTGTTTAGAATCAACCTTTCTGAAACTGAACCTACTTACTTGTAATGGTCCCATCCAGCAGGGCGTTCCATCTCTGTGCTGGAGATGGGCAGCTGGGAGAACAGAGAGCTGGATACAGAGTCGTACATTTACCTTTACTTCGGAAACATCAGACAGAACATTTTTGGCCACTACTGTTATGTGCACGGCAACTTAAAAGGGGAGGGAGGAGGTAGCTGCAGGCAGCTGCTGTCAGAACAAGACACCTTTGCCTTTTCAGGATGACAAAATGCCTGGCACTGCTTTTCTACAGAAGTTCTTTTCTGGTGCAGATCCTGGCCACAGCAGTCCACGCCTTAAAAGAGATTATCTTAATGCTTCTGGGAGCACACAGTGTTCCAGGGCAGCGCTCTACTGTAGGAGGAGGCAGTGAGACTCATGTGTCTGTAATTCAGCAGGGGACTGGCTATAAGCAGGGATCAAAACTAGGAGAGAATGAGAGCATATTGTGCTGATGGTCTGAATTTGGATGCCTTTTTAGTTAATTGCAAATACATTTTGAAGGTTATATCAGAAGATGCAATAAAACTGCATCAGGATTATTTCCTGGCTGCCCATTTAAGTTCTTTTGTGCTTTTCAGGGAGTATCTGTGTTTCCAGAAAGTATTTTGAAAGTCCTATTTGAACATCAGTCCAGTGAACTGATGGTTTGATGGTTCTGTTTATAAAGTGAAGTGTGTGAGGGGTAGTTTTCTTCAGGAAACATACTGCTGTGTTTTGAGAAAACACAGGACTAACAAAGCTGCTGTTTTGATGGCAATTTCACACACACACACCCCTTTTCCATGTCTACATGTACCATGGTCACCAAAAACCTACATAAACGGGAAGAAATTTTCTCCCTTGTGATGCTGCTTCAAAGTAAAGACTGGGAAGCAAATTGAGATTTGGAGTAAGCAAAGTTTTAGGGAATCTCATCAGAGAAATGCAATTCAAGAGGAGGTAGGAGAAGGCTGCTGTAGGAACAACCTTTCAGATGTGAAAAGCAAGTTTCAAGGAAAATGCGTGGAAGGGCAGGAGAGTCTGCAATGGGAGAAAGCAAAGTGCAAACCAGTACTTCCAGGTCTTACCTCCTTTCTTCTCCCCTTTGCCACCTACTTGTCCCACTGCCTCTATACCGACTCTCTCTCTGTCCTTGTCTCGAGCCCTAATGGTCCTTCCTTTCTTTCCAGTTTCCCTCTGCCTTTTTGCTCCAGCCCTGCACCCACAGTGAGCGCAGCAGCCAGTGTCTGGGGCAGACTGGCAGAGTGCCAGTCTCAACAGAGGAGTACTGAAAATTGCAGAGACTTTTTGTTCCCCACCGTGGCATCTGGGAGCTGCAAGAGAACTGTAAGGAAATATTGCCCTTTTCACCCTCCTTCGTCTGTGTAGAGACAATAATAACAACTTGTGATCAACTTCTGGTTTAGATGTATTCCTGCTCCTGCCTGAAGAGGTATGGCTCTATTAGAGGAAAGATGCAAAGTAGAGCTGCTCCCCTTCCTCCAGACTGGAGCTGTTAAAGCCAGCAAGAAATGATGGGCCATGAGAAGGCAGTGGCAGGTGGAAGCAGGAGGGAGTAGTGACAATGTAGCAGCAGCAATCCATAGGACAGAAGTGGTTTTCAAAGGAGATTGTCTCCTGCTAGGGTGAGAAAGAAGAAGGAAAAGGTAGCACTGAAATTTAGCTGTGAAAGTGCAGCTTCCTCTGACGTTACTCTAGACTAAATGTGTATAATATACCCTAAGAGAATAACATTTTTTAGAGTACTCAGAAATCTAAATGTGCTTTGCATTTTTAATGTGTGAGAGGCAGGTTTCACTTTTTTCTGTAAATGAAATTAATTTTTCCCCTCATTATATCCTTAATATCAACACTCATCTCTTTGCAGGCTGACAGTGAGAAGTACCAATGCTTCTGCACTCACATTACATCTTCTTAAAAGATACCATTTAACCTGTGAATCAGCCAGCTCACTAGTACATAGAGTTTATATGAGAAGGTCTATGAGCAACCTCAGAACCTGATTTTTGCAGTACAAAACCTCTACTTCAATATTATAAATGAATCTCAGTATTGTAGGAACACACAAAGGCCTTGGAGACTTAATGACAGTGTCATCACTGCTAATTACGTTAACTACTGTCATTTATTACGAGAGTACCTTGGAGTCCATCTTCAGCACAATGGATTTTTAAGCAAAGATCAAAATCTTATATACTTGTTTAATACATACTGTGCTAGTTTGAGCCTAGCTAGAATGTTTTGGTGAGAAGGACTAGATCATAGGCTGTGAAATGAAAACAAGAGTGATGTCTACTTTGCTCATGGTCTTGCTGAGATGTATAAAAATATAAGTCAAAACATAGATAAGACACTCAGCACTTCTCTCACTTGGGCTGCTGCTGGGGAACTGGCTGGGCTGCATCTTACTCCTAACCACACCCTCTGTTTCCTTGGCTAATCCACTTTGCTTCCTAACCCCCTCGCCTCAGCCTCCATTTCTTCCTTGGGACTGGGGTAAGGTTGAGAGGGGTAGGGGGAAGGTGAAGGGGTGGTTGAGACCCCCTCCTGGGGACTCAGGTTTCTGGGAGGGGAGCTGTATTTCTGTATTACCTTTTCTACCTTGTATATTTCTGTATTACCTTTTACCTTGTATATTTCTGCATCTAACTGTATATGCTGTAAATATCTGCTTGTATATTGTGCTAGCTGTAAATATCAGCTTCATTCATATTTCTAGAGCCGGCTGAGTCTAGTCTGGGTGATTTCTAAAGTGTGGAGGTGAGGCAGGGGACACTCAAACCACCACACATATTCACATGTAAATCAATTATAACTCATATTGCACCCTGCATGTCATTCAACGTCTGTATAATGTCAGTCAGAAAAAAAGTATTTGAAAAGAGGCTTTGTGCTTTTATTTAGTTTTCTGGAACACTGTTCATTGTTTCATCTGAAGAAATCAGGGCTACAGAAGTTCCTGTTCGTGTAACATTTCTTCTGTCTCTTGCCTTTATTGTTGGATGACACTTTGCTTCCAGCACCTGTTCTCTATCGACTCCCAGAGGCCCTCTGTTCCTCTCTCTGATTTTTTTGCCTTCCTTGTTTTGTTGTTGGTTTTCTCAACTTCTTTCTCAGACTGCAGCCTGTGCTTTGTCAAAATATGCAACATAAAGCACTGGGCTAATCAAAGAATTACAGGCATCTCAGTGTATTCTCTCAGATCGATGCTCAGGCTGTTGATGCTTTTCTGTTAAGGCAGGCAGTATGCAATATATTCAGAACCTGCTGATGTTATGAACTGTCAATTCCAGACCGTTCGTGGTGTAAAAGCATATAAAGTCTGGTGTCTCCAACTCACAAATCAATCAAATGTGTCATGGGAAAATTACTCTAAATTGAGAAACTGTTCCCAGTTATCAACCATTGCAGACATTGGTTGTCTGATACCTAGAAATCCATACCTGATCTGATTCTTTATTATTTCAGAATGTCATGAGGTTTTGCTTGGCAGTTTTTTACTGCTTTGCTAGATGTTAGTTATTGATAGTTAAGGGTGCTTGGTCTTGAAGGTGTGGAGCATTCTGTGGCTGCTGAAGTTCATTGGTGGCAGGAGTCTGATAAAAATCTGAGTGTTATGTTTGTCTTTATCACCTGCACTAATTTATTTGTGGTTAAAGAAGAAGTAAATGGGGAAAAAAACACCCAAACAAGCAGAAAAAAACAAACCTGAACAACTCAAACCAAACAAAAATCCACCAAACTTATGGTAGCTATAATATCTGACTTAGTTTTTCTTAACCATCACCACTAAAAACATTACAGATACTGTGCTGACTTTTGAAGGCTTTGAGCACACCACTGCCTTTGGCCTGTTATGGGGTAGCTCTGATCTGTACGCAAGGTTGTTTGCTGGGCACTCATCTCTGAGATGTTGCAAAGTTTGTCCATCTCTCCAGACTTTTACTGCTGCTGCTCATCCATGTAGTCACCAGCAATACTCTCTCAGCAATAGTCTTTCTGCTGGAAAGTATCAGATTTGACTGTATGGGGCAAAACCTTCTTTGCCAACAGGCTGACCAATGTGGTGTGGAGAGCTTTAAACTAGGAACAACAAAGGAGGAAAACAGAAAACACAACTGAGTGAGGAAGTGGTGGCAACCTCAGGAAGCTTGCAGAAGAAGCTGGAGGAGAGAGAGGAGACCATGTACCTACCTGGCCGACAGGCTGTCACAAACATCATGATGCTCAGCAAAAGCAAAGCCCTACATCTATGGAAGGAGGACCCCCATGCACTAGAACAGACTGGGGAGCAACTAGTTGGAATGCAGGTTTGGATTGAAATTGAACATGACCCAGCAATGCACCCTTGCAGCAAAGAAGGCCAGCATTGGGAGATGCATTGCCAGCAAGCTGAGTGAAGTGATTGTTCTCTCTGCTCATCACTGGTGAGGCACATCTGCAGTGCTGGATTCAGGTCTGGATGACCATTGAAAAGATGTGGACAAAGTGACAGGCCACAAAGACCATTAAAGGATTAGACCATCTATTTTAAGCAGAGAATCTGGGAGAGCTGGGACTCTTCAGCCTGGAGAATGAAAGGCCCAGAAGAGATATTCTCTCTCTTTCAATATCTGTTGGGAAGACGGAGCCAAACTCTTTAGTGCCCAGTGACAGGACAAGAGGGAGTAGGCACCATCTGGAACCCAGGAGATTCCATTTCAAAGACCTTTTTTACCTATGAAGAAGATTACAGTGCCCAGAGAGGCTATGGAGATCTCCTGAGATACTAAATCCACAGCTGAATAAATTCCTAAATAACCTGCTATAGGATAAGCAGAGGAGATGGACTAGAAGATGGTCAGAGATGCCTTTCAATTTTAGCTACTCTGTGATTGCAGCCACATGCTCAAATGGAAGTCAGTTAGCAATGCAGCATTGGCTCCAAAATTCCAATCCCCTGTACTGAGTGAGCCATCTGATGAGCTCATGTAGCTGTGATTTGAAAAAGCAAATCTTTTGCTTCCAGACTCCTTATTGGTCCCTATCATTCTGTCAGAGAGCAGCCCAGATGCTCTGTGAGAACAGCAACCTCCTTGGATCATAGGAAGTGACTGTGTATGTGTTTGTTCCAGAACTTGAAGTCTGAATAGAAAATTCAGCTTCTGAAGAGTCTCTGCTAAGAGGTTTTTGCCAGAAACTTGCTGGAAATGGAAGTGCTGAGATAGAAGCTGATTAGCCCTTGTCCACTTAGTCATGGTTCATCAGCTCACATCGGTGGTGTTCCTCTTGCTTTACCTGTCAGAAATAGTTTTGGGCACATAAAAGCTGAAAGGACTTTTGCCTTTGAGTCCCACCAGAACCTCTTCATTTGTTGATAGGTAGCCAAGAGGTTATTTCTAGATGCTTATTGAGAAAGAAAGGATTAGTTTTTCTAATAGTAACAGAAATAATGGCTACGGTTCTTAAAAAATATATATATATATTCTTGGCTCCTAGGCAGACATGGCCCTGTTAGAGGATGGAGATGGAGAGAGGAACATCTTCACAGTTCTGTCTGGGGACTTCTCCACACAAAGCAAGGCCACATACTTTATTGAAGGGCTGTCATGGTTATGCTGGAGCTGGAGGCCTTAAGTTAAATACTGTCTGGGCTTCTCTACCATAATGAATAAAGAGGAATTTTACTAAAATGACATTTGAATCCAGGCTTTTGTTTCTGTTCTCAAAATAAGTCAAACCATCAGCGTTTCATGTATGCAAGCTACAGAAAGAAGTCATAAATAACACTGGGAAAGCTTGCTCCCTAGGCTTGTGGGTAGCAAACCTACAGCTCACAACTGAAACATTTTTTTGAAGGCTGTTTGACTTCACACTCACCAGAGACAAATAATATGATTTTATTTGTAACTTACATGAGTACAGCTTATATTTAATCAGCTTTACCTACGAAAGAAGACCATTTACTGTTGCAGTTTACTGTCATCACAACCCAGGAAACTCAACAAAAGAATGTTATTTGTGGAAATGTGAAATTCAATTAACGCCTTTCACATTGTTCTCCAAGGACACTATGGTTAAGAGCATTGTTTTTCTCATACTATTTCCTCAATATTAATAGACCCTTATAATATTTAAAAAAAACCCCAAGTCATAGACTGATGTTTTCATATTCCTTTTTTTGGTGACCCTTAAGTCAATAAAGAGTACATTTGTACTTTGGTTTCCATGGGGATCAGTTTTGGTATCGTCTTCAAGGGTGACTAGTTCATTGTTGTGTGTTTCTTGTCATCTCTGTAAATAACTTTCAGAGCTTTTAACTTTGCATTTAACTTGAATATGTCAAGTTGCTGATTTCTTTACAAGGTATCTTATACATATCTCTGCTGGTTTGAGGCTAGTTGGACTATTTGAATGAGATAAATTAAATAATTGGTTATAAAAAGAAAATAATTATGGGGTCCATATCATTCATTGGTTTGCTAGAAGGGATAAAAAAGCCAAAATGTAAATAATTAGTCCCTCTTTCTTCTGGAACACTGCTTCCTTACACTTCTCCTTCACTCCACTCTAATATCTTCTACTAACAACTTTGCTGATTGTCTATCCCAAATAGATAGAACAGAGAGTGGCTTTGAGCACCTTCTGGGCAGATTCTTTGTCCAGCAGGGAGTTTGGATTTCTGTATTATTTCTAATTTGTATATAATTGCAAATCCTTGTAAATGCATTGTGTATATATGCTTGTGAATTTTGCTTTGCTGTAAATGTAGCTTCATCTTACTTCCAAGCCATCTGAGCTGGTCTGGTAAATTTCAATAGTGTGGGGGGGAAAGTTCCTAACCCACCACCCTATCTAATATATGTTTGTAAATATGCATCCTTAGCTAGTACTTGTTCTGTCTTCCTTGGGTCACTGAAATGATTGAGAGCATAATCCTAAGAACAGTCAAAAATACTTTCTGGATTGTCCTTGATTCAGTGGTGTGCTAGTTTGAATCTAGCTGGAATGTTTTGGTGAGAAGAACTAGACTACAGGCTGTGAAAGGAAAACAATGGTGATGCCTTCTTCCCCCATAGGCTTGCTGAGATGTATGAGAATAAAAGCAAAACATAGATAAGCGAGTCTCTCACTGGGGGTGCTGGCTGAGCTGCATCTTACTCTCTAACCTCACCCTCCATTTTGGACTAATCCACTTCTGCTTCCTAACCCCCTGGACGAACCTCCATTCTTCCTTGGGACTGGGGTAAGGTTGAGAGGGGTAGGGGGGAGGTGAAGGGGTGGTTGAGAGCCCCTCCTGGGGACTCAGGTTTCTGGGACATGAGTTGTGTTTCTGTATTACCTTTTACCTTGTATATTTCTGTCTATAACTGTATATACTGTAAATATCTGCTTGTATATTGTGCTAGCTGTAAATACAAGCTTCATTCATATTTCCAGAGCTGGCTGAGTCTAGTCTGGGTGATTTCTAAAGTGAGGTGGGGAACACCCAAACCACTACAAGTGATGACTTAAAAGCTTCATGCTCACAGTACCTACAACTGAATTATTACTTTATAATCTTTGCACAAACTCTTGTTTTTTATTAGCAAGACCTGACAGTCAAGTGCTAGGTAGGCATTATTCAACTTTTCAATTTGGACCTAGTAGAGTTCAACATGTTTTGACGGTAAGCACGCCAAGAAAAAGAAGTTTATCATAAACTGAACTGTGTTCAGTTCTGGGCCCCCCCAGTTTAGAAGGGACGTTGAAGTCCTTGAGCGGGTCCAGAGAAGGGCGACAACGCTGGTGAGAGGCCTCGAGCACAAGCCCTATGAGGAGAGGCTGAGGGAGCTGGGATTGTTTAGCCTGGAGAAGAGGAGGCTCAGGGGTGACCTTATTGCTGTCTGCAACTACCTGAGGGGTGGTTGTGGCCAGGGGGAGGTTGCTGTCTTCTCTCAGGTGGCCAGCACCAGAACGAGAGGACACAGCCTCAGGCTGCACCAGGGGAAGTTTAGGCTCGAGGTGAGGAGAAAGTTCTTCACTGAGAGAGTCATTGGCTACTGGAATGGGCTGCCCAGGGAGGTGGTGGAGTCACTGTCTCTGGAGCTGTTCAAGGCAGGATTGGACGTGGCACTTGGTGCCATGGTCTAGCCTTGAGCTCTGTGGTAACAGGTTGGACTTGATGATCTGTGAGGTCTCTTCCAACCTTGGTGATACTATGATACTATGATAAAAGCAAAAATTATGAAGCATTTTACTGTCTCCCACAGCCATGGTGCTCATTAAGCACTTGCACCTAACATGTGAAAAATACAAACATAATTTGACCTGCAACTGCTTTGTGTATTTACATAAATGTTTACGTAAAACTAGTATTTTAAGTGTATTGCCTTATGCCTGTCACCACCAAATTAACCAGGAAATGCCTTTCCCCTTTAAAAAAAAAAGCATCACCATATTTGCAAGATAACTCTGTGAGGGTAAACTGTAGAAACAGTTCTATCTGGGCTTTTGTTTATATATCACAGCATAAAAATTGATTTGCCAGTTTGCCATACATGGACAGCACAATTACTGCTAAATGATATTATTAATGCTAATATGTTACATTCCCTACGTACAGTTATTAATAAGGGGAGGGGGTGGTTTATGATTTCTTTTTTAATAGTTTTGGAACAATTGCAGACAAATCTTTGTGTCACATAGGGTAACAACTTCAGTGTAAGTATTTTTCATGTTTCTTCAGGCACACAGTTTAAGGAGACAGCTGGTTATCCAATTCAAAAGGCTAACTGCTTCTCTGTGGTTTTCCATTTCTTGCATATTTTTGTCTGTTTTGTTGTCCTGTAATGGGACTGTATCCCTGGGATTCACAACTCCAGTAATAACGATTGCTTCAATTGTAATTGCATTTAACTCCTCTTGCCAATGCCATTCCTTACTGTTGAACTTGGTTAATTCTGAGTCAGTTTTACCAGATTGCTTTTGTTAGCACCAGCACATTAGCATACACAATTCAGGGACCATTTTTGCACCCTGAAAGATAAGCTGTCTGAGCACAATCACTAAAAGAGTTTGTGCAGTTTGACAAATCTTTGCTTCAAAATAACTGGCATGCAAAGCAGCAAACTGACTTGTAGGTGGTGAATATTCACCATTTATAAATTCATCAGGAATTCAGGTTTGAAAGCTGTTTGCATTAAATATCTTAGGTTTGCTTTCTCACCAAATGAATAAACATGGGAAAGCTTACTTAAATCCTAGTCCTCATTCTGCCAGCTCTTGAGGGTTTTTAGTTATCCAATAGGAATGTAATTCATTGTTAATTGTAGTCTATAAAGCTGGATTTGCTGAAAAGCAAGAAGACTCTCGTGATCTGAATACTCCAGTGTTTACTGTAATTCCTTTTTCTTTGCTCGCTTTCTCCATGGTGCATCTTAAGTAATTAATGACTTGGTAAGTTCTCTTATTCAGATAAGAATTAGTTTTTGCTCTCGTGTTACTTTGACAATGAGCCTAATTTAATGTGAAAATTAAGCCTAAGCATATCTGATTTTCACCTTTTTCTTATGTCTGTTTTTCTGTTCCATCTCTGTCACTGTCCTATCACAGGTAAAGCTTAGACAACACCACCAAAGCATTTAAATTGTTAGAGTATGAATGCTGTTGAAGGCGCACCATAGCAGCATTCCAAAGGTGGATTCTGAAGTGGAATAAATCAGCCTTTCAGCGACCAGACCTTATCTCTGACAGATGACAGTCATTAGGTGGGTAATTTTTATTATTCTTTTATAAGAAAATCACTTTGCTTGGCAAAACGTATGGTTTTATTTTCATATGTATTTTTTTTTCTTTGAAGAGGGTACAAATAATTCGCAGGTTGTTTTGTCACTTGTTGCTCAGTGACTGGGATTTGCCTTAAACTGCAATGCTTGATTCTGCTTGGGGTGGCTGATAGAAGAGTGAGATGTTTCTCTGTACCAGCTCCCTGGAACATCTGCCCTCGATCTATTGTCGTTATCAAAAGTAAGACAGACAGATACGGGAGGGGAGGTGGAAACTGTGAGGAACTTCCTCAATAACTTTCCCTAAGAAATGAGATTTTTAACCAAAAAAAAAAAAAAAAAAAAAGTGTGTGTGTGTGTTGTGTTTGGGCAGAAAGATTAGTTTGTGAAGGCAAATGATTTTGCCAAATGCAGGNCTGTTCAAGGCAAGATTGGACGTGGCACTTGGTGCCATGGTCTAGCCTTGAGCTCTGTGGTGAAGGGTTGGACTTGATGATCTGTGAGGTCTCCTCCAACCCTGATGATACTATGATACTACTATGAGGGCTGTGTTCCTGCACCAGATTAAAGGATAAAGAAGATGAGCAGAGAAAAGCCATATGGTTCAGGAAGATCTAAAATCTACAGTGACATAGAATGGTTTAGGTTGGAAGGGCCCTCAGAGATCATCCAGTTCCAACTCCCTACCATAGGCAGGGACATCTCCCATTAGAATAGGTTGCTCAAGGCTTCATCCAACCTGGCCTCAAATACCTTCAGAGAGGGGACATCCACAACCTCCCTGGGCAACCTGTGCCAGTGTCTCACCACCCTCACTGTAAAGAACTTCTTCATAACATCTAGTCTAAATCTCCCCTTTTCCAGTTGAAACCCATCACTCCTCGTCTTGTCATTACAAGACCTTGTAAATATTCCCTCCCCAGCCTTCCTGTAGGTCCCCTTCAGATACTGGAAGGCCACTGTAAGGTCTCCTCGAAGCCTTCTCTTCTCTAGGCAGAAAAGTCCCAACTCTTGTGCCTGTCCTCATAGCAGAGCTGCTCCAGCCCTCTGATCATCTTTGTGGCACTCCTTTGGATTTGCTCCAACAGTTCCATGTCCTTCTTGTGTTGGGGGCTCCAGAACTGCACACAGTACTCCAGGTGGGGTCTGATGAGAGCAGAGTAAAGGGGGAGAATCCCCTCCCTTGCCTTGCTGGCCACGCTCCTCTTGATGCAGCCGAGGACACGGTTGCTGTCTGGGCTGCATGTGCTCACTGAGCCCTGTGAATGAGCACTGGGAGGAATGGTAGGCCTTGGATAAAGACAGTATTGCATCAGAGATTTAGATTAAAGAAATTAAGCCCTTTTGTAACTGCTTAAATTTGCATCTTATGTTCTAATGATAGCAAAAAAAGGCACTGTTTTTAAAAACTGTTTTTTATTCAGGTGTATGGTCTGTTAGTTTAATGCATATGCAATCAGTCATCAATTTCTTTTGAAAAGTAGCGGCTTGGTTAAAAAAAAAATAAGAAGTTATAACAAAACTCTGTAGAGCATGAAATATAATTTTTAATTATTTCTAGCAGGCAGACACTGTCATACACCCACCTTATATCATCATCACCTTAAAGGATAATTTTGACATGCAGATACTAAGTTTAAAGCCCCTATTACAAAAGGGATGTGGACATGCTGTAGCGTGTCCAGAGAAGGGCCATGAGGATGAGGGAGTACCTATGCTATGAGGAAAGACTGAAAGAAAGCTGGGGAGGGACTTTTTAGGCTTTCAGGTAGTGACAGGACTAGCGGTAATGGAGCAAAATTGGAGGTGGAGAGACTGAGACTGGACATGAGGAGGAAGTTGTTCAGCATGAGAGTGGTAAGAGCCTGGAATGGGTTGCCCAGGTAGGCCGTTGAGGTTCCATCCCTGGCCGTGTTTAAGGCCAGGCTGGATGAGGCTGTGGCCAACCTGCTGTAGGGTAGAGTGTCCCTGCCCATGGCAGAGGAGTTGGGACCAGATGATCCTTGTGGTCCCTTCCAACTCTGACTGATTCTATGATTCTAAGGCATCACAGATAACATATTGTATAGGAAAGGTACCTCATAACCATATCAGCAAGCTACGAGATTTGTCTTGTTAAATCTGGACAACTTCAACTGCACAATTCAGTGGTATGTATCAAAGCAGAGAACCAGTTTTCTTTACTGGCATTTCTTACACAAGCTGTTCAGACTGAACTATTTTTAAGAGTTATTCTTACTAGCTAAAAGCCTGACTTATACACAACTTTTTAGCAGATCAGACAGATGGGATATGTCTGTGACTATGTTGGTTTTACATTCATTTTGACAGTGCTGATGACACCCTTGTACCTGCCATTGCCTGGAGAAATGGCATCACGATAGTTGTGAACCTGTCTGTAAGGTTAGTTAGCTAGCATAATGTTGATGCAGTATGTGTGTAAAGTGTGAACATATATATTTTTGTAGATAATATGGTGTATTTTATCCTGCCTTCCCAGAGGATCAGTGCCTGCTGTGGTGCCTCGAAGCACTGGGGGCATGCAGCCTGCCAGAGCTGCTAACCACTGCTTCCACTATCCAACCACTGCTAACCACTTTCTTCCCCCTCAAAGGAGAACGACCCTTGAATTCCTTTTGCAGTTGAACTCTGAGGAAGCTGCAGGGTTAAGTTTCTGCTTATAAGTTTAAGAGTAACTTCTGTCCTTTGGCAAGATGTAAGTATATAAATTCTAATCACTCCCCTTCCTATGCCTCAAAGGAAATTAAATTGAATGTTGGCATCAGACTGAACACCTGTGGCCTGTAAAAGATGATTATTCAAGTAAATGTATTAACTTTGTGTAATCAGGATTCCCTTTCCCGTGTCTTGGGAATTTACCTACAGCAGTACTTGCAGCTTCCAACCACTTACGTGATGGTCTTTGGGTGTGTTTTTCTTGCACAGATAGACATAAAAAAGTCCCAACTAGAATAATTATGTTGGTCATACCAAAGAAAATTTGAACTTCACTGTGAGCAACATATAAGCAAGAGTTTTATGGGTACCTAACAGGTAGTGATGTTCTGCATTTGACCTGAGGCTTTAGTGTTTTTTCTTAATCTAAATATCTATTATTTTTTTAAGCAAAAAATATCTTCTGAGAGTCCAATTAATCAGCTAGAAACACAAGTAGCTGTCCTGTGGTGTATCCATGGGCAGCTCAAACCTCAAGATGTTCAGTGAAGATAAATGGACAGTCCTGTACCAAGGCTGGAGTAATTCCACACACCATTGCAGGCTGAGGACAGCCCTGGAATGCTGAGCAGCAGAGGACACATGGGTGCTGGCAGACCAGATCAGCTGTGAGCCAGTATTGTGTCCCAGTGCTGGCAAAGGCCTGACATCTACTGAGGTACCGAAGCAAGAGATGATTTCCCTTCCAGTGCTTAAGAGGCCACATCTGAGGTGCTTCACCTTGGCTTGGGCTTCACAGTCCAAAGAGGAGACAACAAACTGGAGAGAGGCCACTAGAGAGCAGGCAGAGAAAGGGTGTGTGAGGAAAGGCTGGGTCTGCTCAGTCTCAAGAGGACCTCCCCAGAAGTGGGGAGGAACATCAGGGAGGTAGAACAAGGCTTTTTCCCAGGAGTGTGTATTAATTAAACTGACTGCATAAGGGAGTAGCTGAGAACTGGAACATGCTGGCCAAAGATACTTTTGGATTTCCACCTTAGAATTTCTAAAACTTCATAGGAAAAGATGCTGAACTACCCAGTCTAACTTAATTAATCCTTGTTTTGATCAGGAGGACTGCAGTCTGTGACTTCAAAGAGTCCCTTTCAATAATTGTGTGATGCAAGATACCACAGTTCAATGCCTTCACACTGCATACAATTATAATGCCTCTAAAATTATCACTGAGTATGGAAAAGCTAATAAAAGCAGAGCAGCCACTTCATCCTCTTGTGCTATTGGACTTCTGAGCAGTATTCTGCAGGGAAAAATATCACCACCCTTTCAACCCTATCCGGACACAGTAACATATGTCCCAGGTTTACGTTGAGCATACAAAATTTGACAGACTATTACAAAGAGGGCAATTGCTCAGGCTGACTGAAGTGCAGGGCTAGAAACAGTGTCTGATGGCTGTGCAGCACGCCCCATCTGTGCCTACACACTCTACAAGCATGGTTTCCCTCCCTTCCAAGTACTACCCTTGGTCTTCTTAGCATATTATCGGACTGAGCAGCGTTAGCCAAAGTCGGTGGCAAGGACAGCTGCAGAAAAAGCCCAGTGACTTTGTAACAGTTAATTAGAAAGGCTACATCTGCAATGTTCCAAAGTGCTTGTTCCCTTCAGACAGGCAGTTGCTGGAAGTTACTGAGATAGCCACTGTCGTCAGGTCCAGCGGCAGGCATCTGTGCGTGCAGGTAGAGCCTGGGCTGCCCTGCCATGTGTCTGTCTGCCCTGCCGCCTTTCCCCATCTCTGTCTAGATGGAAGCATTGTTCGTGGAGGTGCTGCTTGTGGTGAATTTCCCCCAGACCCATGCTGAGGTATTTCGGTTGGGTTTTTAGGTTGCTGGAGCAGGGGGACACTGCAGGTTCCCGTGAGATCTGTCCACGTCTTAGCGACGCGTAAAAGGCCGCAACCCTATTGAAGCTTGTTATTTGGTGCCACCTGGTGTTGAAAGGACCAGCCTGTAGGAGGAACTGTGCCTGCCCGGGAACCGGCTCCTGCGTGTGGGATACCGGCAGAAACCACCACATGACGCCACAAGCTGGAGCTACGGCTTGCAGGTGGGGAAATTATTAGTTATCCTAAATGACCTTCTCACTGATACGCCTCTTAGGCAGAGGTGGGCGACGCTCGCTGAAGTTCGTGGAGACAGACAGCAGAGGGCATTAATGAGTATCTTAAGCACCAGGGTTTGCTGTCAAGACAAAACCGCGGATTTGACCGGTGGTCTAAGCGTACTCTTTGCTTTTATCCCCTTTTTAAAGTCATGATGAGGACTAGGTTTGTCATTAGTTCACATCCACACATTTTCTTATATGCTTTCGGTATATATATATATATATATATATATATAAGTTGAAATATTGCTGATGAGCCAAGGTCTCCTCTGCCTGAGGTGATAGGAATAAAGTGAGCAGAGGAATGCTAAAATGCCAGGCATATGTTTGACCCCGTCTGAGCTTTATGAAGAGTAACAAAAAATCTCAAAGCCATTTTTCCCTCCCTACGGTTCAGTTATAGCAAAAAGAATCACCTGAGAGATTGTTTTGATGGGAGTATTGCTTGTTTTACCAGACTCAGTGGAGTGCCCTTTTAAAGCTGTGTGACTGATCAAAAGAAAATGCTCAGCTGCTCTAATATTTTATAGGCATGTTTCGTTCTTGTTCTCTTTAATTTCTGATAGGCAAGTTCAGGACTGGACTAATTTACTCCTGGCATGAAGCCTGGGATGTAACGTGCCAAAGTGCAGTATATAATAACTACAACTGGACGGAGGAGTGTATGTCAGCACACGTTTAACACCCCTCCTTTTACTACTGGACTCATGGGGTAATATCTACTCTTTTTGCCAGCTTTGGTGAAGGTGTAAATGCACATGCACGATGTAATGGCTTTATATCTTGGATTCCTACTTGTATGCACCAGATGGATCTTGTATAAATGTTCCACTTTACAGCATGTTAGCATTTGCTAGTAGTTAAGTGAAGGTTATAGCTGCCAGACTTTTCTGTGGCAGTTTCCAGGCTTAAAAAAAAAAGACAGAAAGAAAAAACCCAACAAAACAAAGAAAACACAAACAGACAAAACAGTTGTCAAGATAAGAGGGAAAGTTGACGTTATAGATTAAACTGGTTTTAAGAATTGCCTGTGCCTGTATTTGTTCTTGAAGAAGATGTGGCTGGTCTTGTCCTGATTTGAACTAGATGGAGTACATGAATATTAAGATTTGTAAGGGAAAGTATCTCTATGTGTCGATAATGATTGAAAAAGGTCTTTAAAATGTTAGTCTATTGTACACAGGATTACAGTTGTCTTAGGAAATGTATATATAGATGCATGGATCTCTGTGTGGACTTTTCTTAAAAGTAAGTCTGGAACCTAGATAGATTCCAAATTAATTTAATCAGAGTTTAAAGGCCAGGAGTATTTTTCAGTGTATGCACTAACACATATGAAATAAAGTTGCACTTTGCACTCGCTAAGTGCTTTTGTCTTTGCTAACTGGAAGTATAAATCTTACAGGCTGTATCTTTAAGACATGAAAATATGCATTTTAACAGGCTGTGGATTCTTGCTTCAAGTTCAAGTTTGCTCCTCAATGTACCTGAGGCATTTATTGCTAAGCATGTCTTTGGACTAGTGAAGCATTGCTGTTCACTGCACCTACTTGAGCAGGCTTCTCCAGTGGAGCAGTTTCCCCCAAACGTCCACTAGTGACCAACTTTCAGAGAGCCAGAAGGTCGTAATCAGGTTATTTGCTTCCTGTTGGATGCAGAGGGTACAATCTTCTGCTTGTCTCGTGCTGCTCTTCAGCCCTCCCTACTGCCTTTGGTAACGGAGGTATTATTGAATGACCACAGTCCTGGGGCTATGTCCTTTTGGGCCACACAGGCTTGCATCCCCTCATGCTCTCCTCCAGCGTTTCCTTACTGGAATGCTCAGTGGAACAACTTAATCATTGGAAGTGTTCGCTTCTGAGCTCGCAGTGCGTTTTAGTTCTGTGCTGTTGGCCAGGATTGATGAACGCAGAGAAGAGAGCTTTAAAAGGCCTTTGGATGTGATTTGCTAAAAGCTTATTTACTGATGAATGATAAAATATACCAAGCGTGTGCTTGGTGCTGGGTTGTGTGCAGTTTTCAGGCATATTTTACAGCTGTAAAAAAAAAAACCCCACCAACTCTTTCCTGCCTGTTGAATTTATGGCCAAGATAGTCAGATTACTAGAAATACTTACGTCTTTAATCTTCTGGTGTTTTGAGCAGGAGAAGGTAGGCGAAGAGAGTCACACAAGGAAAAGCATAGTGGAATTGGTTTTTATTTTGTGGAGATTGTAAATTCTGTTATGGAAAATGTAATAAAGAAGCAGCTTAAGCAAAAAGAGTGGCTGTGTGAAATCACAACATTTCCATTGGGTGAAAACAAATCCCAACTTTATGTACATTTCCCCAGAGAAATGTAATGTGAATGCTTACAGCTGTTTTTAGTTTCTTATTCCCTGATTAGGTTTAAATTAAAGGAAAGATGTCATATTGAATTATAGAGAATTGCTCAGTTTACATGTTTTGGTTTATATATACTTTCTATCACAGTCTCACTGTGGCATTTGCAAGGATGTACTGAACACGTGCACACAAATAACATTAAAAGTAAACTGTTTGCAAGGTAGTAGTTCTGGGAAAAAATGCATACAGCTCCCACATCTCTCTCCTTGGCACCTTCAGCAGGAAGGGAAAACTGCCCCTACATTCTCAGTCTTCCCCTGCAAGATATGGTGATGTGTGAAAGAAGAGGGATTTCATCTTTGAGACCCTCTGCTCCAGGGGCTTCTGCTCAGGGATTGGCAGCCCGGGTTGTCTCTGCTGACCTGGATCAGAGGGAATGTGGTCCCCAAGACAATGTGTCGAAGTCTGACCAATAACTGAAGCAAGCTGAGTGGGAGGGAAGGAGGAAATGTCACATCTGGCTGTGACATTTCTAAATGCAAGCTCTTTACTTAATGTCTGCTTTCAGCAAGCATCCAGGTGATCCAGTAGCTCAGAGGTTTGAAGTTCTCTTTATGGAGATTTATGTCTCTCCTCCAACGGAAAGCTCTTCCTCATTGGGAAGACAGTATTGTGTAACTTAGCTAAGCAATCACAACTACACAGCTGGGCATAAATTTGGGTTTGCCACAGATTAGAAAGGCTCAGTTTGACCAATTGGCACACTCACAGATTTGCAATTATTTTTTAATTATTCCATGGGATGCTTTGGCTGCAGAGTAATTTGCTTGCAAATGATCAGCTCTGCAGGAATCACAAGACTTAATGGATTTGTTAATGAAAACTACTCCTGTAAATACATATTTATTTAAAAAAATAAAGTTAAAAAAAAATAACAAAGTTGATTACTTGGGCAGGATAAGTGCTGATTTGAGTAAGGAGGTTTACAGAGCTTTGCCATGTAGTACAGCACGTTAGATGGGGCTGGGAGAGTAGGGAAAGAGATTGTCCAGGAGCAGTACCTTGTAGTTGTCTACATTTTGTCTTCTAGTACAGCCACTGCAGCATAAGTATCAGTAAGTAATCCAGAGAGGCAAAGATGTTGCTGTCTCGCTATATCTGGAAATTGTGCTCCTCTTAGACATGCAAAGAGATGAACATCCCATCAACGTCTTTGTGCTGCTGTAATAGTCTCTCCTCTTTTCTCCTTCTCCCTAAGAGGTTGTTTGTATCATGATATGTTTTCAAGTGGAACATGAGAAGATAAGCCACTGCTGACCTGGAGGGTAATTGTGTTGAGGAAAAAGGGAGATGCTTTGAGAGGTGCGATTTTCTAAGCTGGCAGTTAAAAGGAAATGGGAGCATGTGAGAAACAGCTTTGAAGCAAGCCTTTAGGTATCCTGGGAAGCAACATCTTTTGGGTGAACTTGCTTTGTTCCACTTGATCCCAAACAGCAGTAACATGTCCTCCTGTGAAATTAGGGCATTTGGACCAGACATGTCTGAGCGGAAAGAGAGATGGGCTCTGGAAATGCAAATAGCAGCAGAAACTGATGGTAGAGGTGCTTCAACCCACACTGGCATGTCTTGGCAGCTGAAGTCTCCCTCTGTGCCTTGGAGTTCGGAGAGAAGAAGGCGGCTATGAAGTGAGATACTGGGTGAGAGAGCTTCTGGTTGCTACTCATCTTTTAGATAGCCACTGCTTTAAGCAAGAGGAAAGTAATCGTGGCATTGTTATATGGTAGAGCAGGCCCTTCACTTACAACTTATTAGTGTTGTTTTAAGAGTAATGCTCCTGTCCTGCCATTTCATCTAGAACAGAAAGAATTAACCACTCCTTCATGTGGTTAGAGACACCTGATCTGGTGGCCGTCAGCACAGTTTGAGGTTTCCATCTGCCTGAAGATGATGCCATGTTACCAAGTTGGCTAAGTATGTAATTCTATTTCTAATGTTCACCAGTCAAGTTCCAGTTTAGATTTGACCCATGCCACAAGGCATGCAGAAATGAAACCTTGTGCAGTCTCTGCAAGAGATAGTAGTGGTTTCCAGGTCCTTATCCTCTAAGAAGTAACTATATCAATATATCTTGCAGTACAAGTTACCTTCCCTTCCCACTGTCTGACTCATCAGCTGTTTCCTCTGTTTCTCTGTAAATTCTTTGGAGTATTTGTAGTCCCCAGCAATATCTTTATATAGTAGTAGTAATAATAATAATATCCTCATTATTCTGAGGATTCAAAGGGGCAGTGACCATTGTTGTTGAAGAAAGTGTGGCCCATGACTCACTCTCTTGCCCTTTCAGAGGTCTAAATCCATCTTGCTCTATAACTACATCTATCCCATCTGACATTAGAAATATCTCAATATTTCTATACCTGTTTCCCTTCTGTAACATGAAGACAAAAGAGGCATCTACTTCTCCAAAGTACACTGTAAAATTAAATACCTTACTGTTTTGATGCAATATAAACAGGGGTCATAAAAGTACCTCACATTGAGCATCTTTTATACATATGTAAGAAAAGTGGGAAATGAAAGCAGGCAAGGATGATGGTTCACCCAACTTGGAGGTGTTGCTGTGGTTTAGGCAACCTACACTCCTCATTAAAACCTCTTCAGTAAAGAATAAAGGCCAGGTACTTGTTATAGGTGACACGTCTGAAAGGAAGCACATCTGGTCCAAATGCTCTGCCTTCACAGGAGGAAATGCATGTCAGGCACTCACTAAAAGAAACACATGAAGGAGCTAGAGCAGGTCCAGAGATGAACAACAAAGCTGGTGAAGGGTCTGGAGATGAGGTCTTGTGGAGAGTGCCTGAGGGAACTGGAGTTGTTTAGTCTGGAGAAAAGGAGGATCAAAGGAGACCTTACTGCTCTTCACCTGAAAGGAGGTTGTAGTGAGGTGGTTGCCTCTCACCCATAGTAACAAGTGACAGAAGCAGAGGAAATGTCCTCAAGTTGTACCAGTGGAGGTTTAGATTAGATATTACAAGAAACTTTTTTTACTGGAAGGGTTATCAACCACTGGAATAGGCTACCCAGGAAGGTGATTGAATCACCATGCCTGGAGGTGTTTAAAACACACAGAGGTGTGGTGCTAAAGGACGAGATTTAGCATCAATCTTGGTAGAATTAGATGGCATTTGGACTCAATAATCTTGAAAGCCTTCTCCAACAAAAATGACTCTGTGATAATATGTTTTGGAAAAAACCCCAACCCTGCAGAAGCAGCAATGGATACTTCATCCATTTCTTTGCCACCCTTTTTAAATCAGCTCTGAGAAGTATAAACACGTAACTTGAAATCACTGTTGCTTTGTTATTTTTCCTTTTCTTTCATTCTATATTTCATTCTATTACATCTTATATGTCTCCTTTCAGCCAGAGTATTATTTCATCTGTGGTGTTTTGCTGAGTAAATAAAATATCCTCGAACAACAGTGCTTTTTAGTTTGTTCATTCCACTGATTTATTTCAGCTTTGGAAAGCTGACCATTTTCAAGTTCCCAACGTACATATTGTGATTGGTGTCACATTCTGTCTGCACAGAGCAGATGCAAGTGGATTAATGTTACTGGTACCAAAGCAACTCTTGATCTTTTAGATTGGTGTATAGATCTCTTGTCTTTCTCATACTCTGGCTTTATGGAAAAGAGAGCAGTATGCAAGAGTCATTCAAATGTACAGGTAATTGCCCTACAAACACAGAAAAGTCCCTAGTGCTTTGGAGAGCTGGAGTTTTCTCCTGCATGTGCTTGACAAGTAATGACCAAGAGGAATGGTTCTCCTGCCTGTGGATCTCTGCGCTCCCTAGAAAATTAGGAGAAACAATTTTTCCAATACCAACTACTCAGTTATACCCTTGCCATGAACTGGTTTTGTGTGATTTGGACATGTTACTGAGTGAGGTGTTTAATCAAGAAGACCTCTCTGTCATAAGACTTGCTTTTTCATTGTCTGTTTCCTCTTTCACTTTTCTTTTTCTTGTTGTTGTTTTTTCTTTTGTATTGTTCTTTTTTCTTTTTCCTTTTCTCTTTTATTTTTTTCCTTTTTCTTTTTTTCTTCTTTTTTTTTTCCTTTTTTTCTTTTTGTTTTTTTTTTCTTTTCTTCCCCCATTGCTCTCCTCTCTTCTGTCTTTTGCTTTTTCATTTTTCTCTCACTGTGTTTCCTCAATAGTTGAATTGACAAATAGATCCCCTTTTCAGTCACTTTAATATGCTTTCATACCATGTTTGCTCCACTTTATTTCTCATCTTTGTTATTTCCACTCCACAGTAAAATCTATCACCTTTGAGTGAGTTATTTGCTTTTCTGGACTGCAGCAAATACCACCCACTCCGTTAAGGTCAGACTCCAGCTCCCTGACTTTGCTATTGTTCCATCCTTTCCTTACCCACTCTGTCATTGCAGCACGACAGCTCCAGCTGGGAGGGCAGGGAAATCACTCCCTCAAGAGCAGTTTATCATAGCAATAAATGTTATGTGTTTTACTAGGATGCCATCAAAGTTCACCATCACGCTGAAGCTGAAACAATTGTTCCTTTTATTCATATATTATACAAACTCTGTTGGGTAAGTGTCTATATCCTGCAGAGATCAGCATCCTGAAGGTGCAAGCTATTACTTCTAGGTTGTGAAAATTACTGAATTTGTAGAGAGAGGCTTCGTAATATTTTAAATTAATTACTACTTTTCAGTTCTTTTCCTGTTCTCCCTGCTGCCTGGGCTTTAATTACTCTGCTTATACAGGCATCTCCAAAGGCACATCAATTAAATGGTATACTTGGCCTTTATTTTTTTCTTCTTCTGATTGTTTTCCTTTTTTATGGTGCTTTTTTTGACTTGAAAGGATCAGAGGCCTGAGACTTTTGTGACTATAACTGGTACTCCACAGAATCTGGCCAGCCAGCTGAATTGGTTTGTCATTCATGAAATTACATATCTTATTTTCTTTTTCAGATATTGGCCAGAAAAGAGAAGATTTCCTACTTATATCCACTCCCTTGTCTTTGTACGAACTATTGATCTTTCTCCATCCAAGAGAGCTTAATTAAAACTGAGACTATACTTTACATGATTAATTTAATCCATCCAAATTGCTTGCAGCAATATGAAAACAAGTTGCTGAATGTGTGACAGGGTAATTCACTGAACACTAAAGGAACTTGCTTAAAACAAAAAGAAACTTGTTATACTCTAACTCTCAATGACATATGAGATCTCCCAGTATTCTGGTGGGAAAAAATGGTCAGCAGACTTGCACTGACATATGTTGGGCATCTTACTTGCCTGAAATGCAGATTTGGATTGACTTAAACTGTGTGAGAAACTAGGTTATACTCCCAACACTATTTTCAGTCAAGAAAATGGAAGAAAAAAAAATAAAAATCAGAATATTTTATTTCAACATTTTCCTACAGAAACCCCTTTCTTCTTTTCTTTTGTTTTTCCCCAAAAAAGGCTGCTTCTCTAAATCTGATGGCAACATCCCAAACAGCATTCAGAGCATTCTCTTCTCTTCCCCTGTCACTTCTCAAGCAGAGAGAGCAGGCAGTTCGTCTTACTCCTGTTGTTTTGTCCGTCCTGTCCATGGCTCTAAAGTTATCTATAACTGATGCAGAAGCAACACTGTAGCTAATAGTGCTCCTGGCTTTTTTCACCGTGAAATAGAGGATCAAAACCAACCAAGGTAAATCAGAGCTACCATTCTTGAAATCACCCTTGGGATGGACTGAAGACATTTGCTGTGAAGACAGGTCAGAGGTTCAAGTGACAGGGCTCTGTCCACCTGTCCCCAGTGTCAGGCTAGATATCCTTGAGAAAACTGTGTCTTCAGTGCTGAGGTCTTAATTTTGGGACACCCGTGTGATTTATTGAACTTTGGTTTATGCAGGAATGCCAACTGCAGACAAATGGGAGAAACCTTTGACCGAAGAATGTTATGATGCATATCAAGTCTACAAGAGGGAGGAAGGAACGCATATCACTGGTGGATGAGACTCATCTTCAAAGAGGTAAATATCATTAACTGAGATGATATAGCCTGACTATTGGTGTCAACAGCTGGTTTGGTTTTTTTTCCTCCTGGTATGATCAGTGTTCACTTATTGGTGTCTGACTGACATGAAGTAGAAGCTTTTGATCAAAGACATTTTCCTGCTACGTATTTTCCCTGAGCGTTTTTTGTGGGTTTCATTCTGATGGATATGGATATTTAGCCACAAATATAAAAAGTTTCAGTCCTAGCCTCCATGGATTTCAAAAAAGAATGCTAAGTAGAGGTTAGGAAGGATATTCAAACCAAGTGCAAATGCTTGGTGTTTTCTAACAATTTCTTAGGACGTAGAGTGTCTTTCCACTGCCTCAGCTGTTGAGCACTGACATTAGATGTTGTGCTGAGGGATTTGGTTTAGTCAAGAACTTGCCAGTGTGAAACTAGTGATTGGACTCAATGATCTTGAAGGTCTTTTCTAATGTAAGAAATTCTGTGATTCTCTGATCTTGTGGTTCTGTGACATTTACTAACCAGATCAGAGTCTGAGGTTGTTTTCTGATTGGCAGTTTGGTAGTCTGTAGTTAGAACAATAATGAGAGCTGAGTGAGGCGAGATAATTCAGCATTCATGTGGCACTAACTTGGAAGATTACCTGGTTTACACGAGTTCTGGTGAGCTGCAGTCAGCATGAGATTTATCCTCCACTGGAATCCTGAGCTATAATTTCAGAGCTAGAAGCAGGAGTTCCAGAAAGCATGGCACTCTTCCCACCCAACTACCACCTCTTTGTTTGCAAGTCCATATGTTGCCTCCATCTCAGGCAATGTATCTATGTCAGAGCCTCCAAGAGCTAATGATGGCAGCAGAGCGGAACAAGTTTCTTCCATTTGCTTTCATTATCTATGGTTTAATCTAAAGCTGAAATGCTTTTTGGGCATAGTTAAGGTGTTATCCCTTAATTTTTATGTCTTGGCTCACCTTTGGCTCTGACTAACCAGCTGAATAAAAGGTAGTAACACAGGCTGATGCTGATGGTGAAAGAACGATTGCTTTTGAATACTGTTCAGGGTTTCTTAGTACTTTGGGTGGCTACACAGATAGTGCAGTTTTGTATGAGTGAAAAAGCATACAAAAGAAGCAGGAATGTCTTCATTGTATCCAGGCTGAGCGTGAAGTTGTAGAGATGGCCTGTTATTCATCTCAGCCAGCTACAAAATGGGAGATTATTTAAATTCAGCATAGCAGCAAAACTTTGCACTAAAGCCATAAATGTTTGGGAAGGTAGCTCTAATGTTTTCTAAGGTCATAAAAAATAATTTGACTTACATTTTTGTTCACATGGTCAAGTCCTAGATACCAATGGCTGAACAGTCTTGGGAATATGCAGGTGCTCTTCTAGTCACCTGACTTCTGTTTAATTTGGTTTAAAGTGTTGCCTCTGGTCAAGGGATTGACTATGGCTTCCTGTGTTGAAAAGGCTTTTCACATCCCTTCCCTGTGTAACTAGAGCTGCTCAGTAAAATTGTGGTCTTCATGCCATCACCTTTTAGAACTGTGTTACAGCTAGATACTATTTTGACCCTCAAAAAAAAAAAAAAAAAAGGATAATAATAAAAATAAATTCTTACCAAGCCTGTGGTCCTTTTGCATAGCTGTGCTATCTGCAGCTCAACCCTCTGATGACTCAATGTGAGTATGTTTGGTTAAAATAGTAGGGTCTAAATGATAGATGGAATGGCTGCATCCTATCTTGGGAAAACATTTAAAAGGGTGTTTTGTTTCTGCGAGTGCACTTGGGATTTGATGTAATAGTGCTTGCAAGAGTTGATACAGAGGAAATTATTGCTTCCCAATAAAATTCCCTGTTTTTATTGGCTCGCATACAGAAAATGGCAGGCAGCTGATAAAATACTCTGTGGAATTTTCCTCCCATCTAGCCATGTACTCTACAGCTGTGAAGTGCAGTTGGGTTTTTTTTTTTTTTCAAGTGGGCAGATTATGGTTGTTTGAAAGCCTTTTATGTTTATCATACTACTCTTTAGGTGGGAGCCTTTACATATTTTGTGCTTTAACAGGAACTTTGGAATTTAAACTTGCTGGGTGTGAGAGTAAAGAATAATCATAAAAATAATTGCAGAAATCTCTTCTCTCTGTTAGATGTTTACAGGCAAAGTAAGATACATATTCTGCAGCAGCATTTTTTACTTTTCACATTCCTGATATACTGTCTAGTTAAGCAGATGTATATGTGTATATACACATAGATATATGCATAGTAGGGCTTTGTAAGACTGAAACTGTAAACAACATTTGCAGAATGTTACTTCACCAGGGCATGAAAATCTAGCAAACAGATCAGTTGTACTATCTTCCCTAAGACAAACACAGACTTCCTCAGAAATTTAAACTCCACAACATTACTTGCATTTACTAATAACAATTCCTTAACTTTCCAGAATGGAACAAATCTTCAATTTCTTACTGGTTTAGTTACTGGAAAGTATGAAATATTTCATCACATTAAACCGGGTTTTCCTTGTTCACAAGAGGGAATTTGATTCTTAAGCGTCAGGGCCAGAGGAGGACATACGGCGGCTTTTTAGGTGCCTGCTCTCTGGAACAGATGCCAGACTCTCCATCTTCCCGGACTGCATAAAGTTGAGTTGCCTCAGGAAAAAAAAGAATGTAGATATCTTAAATCTGATCCCCTCTGCAGGGACACAGGGGAGGACCCTCTCTGCATGGCGTTCAAGGGCTTGAGGGGCATCAGGAATAGTAAAGCATCTCTTTTCCATCCAAGACACCAGAGAACTCTGGTTGTAACTGTAAAAGCACTGAAAAGCACCACTGTGGCAGTTATCACAGCTGCTTGTGAGGAATCCAGAAGCTAGCAATAGAGTTGTGTTTTGAGGAGGCCTTCTGCAGCATCTCCTCCAGCCAGGGTAGGGACACTAGTTTCTCTGATTAACAAGTGAGTTTGAGCTCTTTTGCACTCCCAGCAGAAGTGGCTGCTAGAGAATTGTTAAAATAAAATAATTAAACAAAAAAAAACCCCACAACAAAAACAAGGAGCGAGTTGAGCTTGATGCTGCAGGGCTCAGCTGATTAAAGGCTGCAGAATCTCAGTTTTGAACTTAAGCATCAAGGCATCATCTGAACTCTGCTTTGCCTGCTGTTTCCTGACCTGGCCTCCTTTTTCAGAAACATTTTTGGCTAGAATTCAGCAAGGACTGGGATCAGCTTTGTGCATATCTGCTTATTTGTGGCAAAGCAAAGCAGCTCAGTGCTGTCCAGACCCGGCCTAGTAAGTCGTAGAGCTGTAAGTGGAGATATTAATGTGTTATACCTGCCTTCTGGGCAAGCAGCAGCTGAGAACGGGATCTAACAATGGGGACTGATTTCTCAGCCCTCTCCAGCAGTTATGTCCTAGTGATAAACGCAGTCTACTTACTTTTCTGCCACTGGGAATTTGCAAACCACCTTAGCTTTCTTGTTGCTGTCTAGGTTGGTGTGGTCACAGGATGGTCGCTCTGGAAAACAGACTGATTCTGTTGATTGGCTTCAGGGGGAACAGAAAAAAAAAACAAGCAAAGATGAATGTGATAATTTTCATATCAGATATCAGGTCAAACAGTGACTGGGCTTTCCCCATAACCATGGAAGAGAGAGAGCCTCTGGCTACAAGGGAGAGTCTTAGTCATGGAAAAATATTTCCTTTAATGTGCAACATCCTCCTCCACAATAAGCCCTGCAGGATATGTCTCAACTCCTAGGCATGTTAGCCCAGTTTCCAACTGGCTGGTGTGATTCACCTGACTCACCCTGTGAGAGGTGTCTGCGTAATGCCTGTTTGCCCACACTTTGTGTCTATAAATCACCTTTCACCTGAAGAACAGGAACTCCTCATCTTTGTTGTCAAATCCTTGTGAACCATGAAGAACCTGCAAAGTGCATTATAGCACTCCCAAATGCTTATCAGTTTTCCAGAAGGGTTATGCCATTACTTGGAAATGTCTCCTTGTTCAGTTCCTGGAGTTCTTCAGACCTGAAGTGTCTTTGAATTGTCAAACTTTATTGTCACCAGAGACAGCTGGTGCAGGAAATAACTCCATGGAAGAATCAAGTGATAGAGCATTTTTGAGAAACATTTTACAAATGTATAGTAAAGCCAGCCTTTTATCTCTAATTAAATGAACATCATACCCTGCTGACACTTTTATGTGCTACTTTAAGAGTTATAGCTAAATGATGTTATGAACTCATTATGTCAATACACAGCAGCACTGACCCAGACTTGTCTCCCAGTTCTCCAAATCTCATTCATCCCACACTTGGTTTACCACAAAAATGGCCTGGATTACTATAAGCTTAAACCAAGAGGACATGCTTTAACATAGCTTCTGTATTTCAAATGTGCAGTGATGGCCTAGCTAACAAGAAGCAGATTCAAGCATGCTCCAGACACGCTGTCAAGTAGGCATATATTAGGCCTCCCTTCTGCTGGAGCAGAGCGAAAGGAGCTATCCCTCCTCTGGTGTGTGGAAAGGGTCAGTTATGGATCCTAGGAAGTATCCAAATGGAAATAGTAGTTTTTAAGTAAATGGAAATAATGACATTATTTTCTCTGATGCCCACTGCTGGGAATCACTTCCTAATGGGAAGGTGTAGAGAAGATGAAGACATCTTCTCAGATGTGCACAGCACATGACACAGGCTATAAATCAGGAAATCCCAACTCAGTATAAAGAGTCATCAGACCCTGAGTAGATTGTCCAGATTGTACAAACCTCATCTTTGGAGGTATTGAGAACTTGACCAAACAAGTGTTGACTACTTGTTCTAGAAACCTTCTTTGAGCAGGAGGAGGCTCTAAGTGACTGCCTGAGGTCCTTTCCAACCTACATGGTTCTTAGATTGCGCAAGAACTGTGTGTCCTGCAGCACCAGTGCAGGAGGAAGGTGGTTGCAGACACCATTCAATAACGAAAGGGAGAAAGCAACATTGCATCCAACAGAGCTTTCTGGAGTATGCTTGAGAAGTCTGTGACAGCAAAGAGAGATAACTTGGTCAGACAAGTGTTGGTTCCTACCCAAAGTTCTTTTGGTGAGGTGGTTTTGTTTTTTTTATGGTAAATATTTTTATTACTGTACTTGTTCTTCTTTCTGTTTCCCTTAATAACATGTAAAATGCATGAAAGTGTACATTTTCCTGCATGTAGTCACAAGGACAAATAGACTACGTCAAATGGAGGTGTAATGAAGATCCAGATACAGCAAGAGAGTAACTAAATCTACTGTGAAAAGGTGCAATAAACTGGAGGGTGGTGAGAAGGCAGGAAGTTGCAAGGGAGAAGATGCACAAGCAGAAGAGACTATGGCAACTGGTATGCAGTGATGCCTGTTATCGCCTTTGCATTTCCACAGTTTGTTATAGCAGAGTGTAAGAGCCAAAGACATGCAGTCATTGAGTAATACTGCACTGGTTGCTGCCGATGCCAGCAAACCGGTGGGGAAGTTTAGGTGGCAGAACTACTCAATGTGGTTCTTTAGTAAAACAATCAGTATTTCAGTGATTGCTTTCAGAGTTAGTTCTAAGAGATGATTTGTGTCTGCCCATACTGGGTGTACATCTCATATTTCTCTTAGTGGAGGAAGCCATAGTTTGAGGCATTGGTGAGGTACTTTTGTGGTTTGGCTGATGACTCTCATTTCTTCAGTAGATTTGGGTTAACATCATTGGCAAGCCTCCTTATAACAATGTGTCTGGCAACAATGGAAACACAAAAAGAGGCATTTAAAAATTAACATAATCCTTACAATGTACAGAGCATTGCCTCTTCCCCCCCACCCCGGATTCACATTCACATTTGTATAGAGATGTCATTTATGTCCTAGACACATTAATTTCTGATTTCTCTAACTCTCTTAATTGGAAGAAAGTAGGTTGCTGCTGATTTATGAACTCTTCAGAAGTGCCAGGGATCATTTTAAATGTACACAGCTGCTCTGCAGTAGTTTAACTTGGCAGATAGTATTAAACCATCGAATTGTGTCATTTATTTGTGTTTGCACACAATAAGTTCCTTGTGCAGGTTCTTCAAAAATAGCCTCAATGTTGATTCGGAAATGTGGCCTAAAAATAACCTAACCCCATGATTTATGTTTTGGTTCTTGTCTCCAAGCAGTACATCTAAAATGAAGAATGGGATAACATGTATGGCCCAGATAAGGCAACGGAATGGAAACCATCTATAAGAGTAACTGTAGACTGAGGTCTGAAATGGAAAAGTTCCCAGGGTGAGCAAGTAAGACACATGATGAGAATCGACCTGTGTTGCTGGTATTTGGGAGCACTGCAACTTATTTCATTGCTGGGCAAGGGAATGTATGACGTTGTGTAATGAGAAAGAGCAGCAGTCGTGACAACAGTATCACTGGTTGTAATGGAGTATAAATCAGGGCAATTTACTCTGTCATTCCATTCAGGGCATCATAAAAGTAACGCCTGTCGTCTGGGAAAAATCTAAACTCAGAGAATAATGTAATGCATTTTGCATACACCCTACTGAATGCATAAAATACTACAGCACCAGAAAAGAAAACACTTAGAAATCGAGTCTCTTTATACTGAGAAGTGACATCTGCAAATATATTCTACAGTCAATACTACATGACTTGATTTATGCCTTCAACAATTCAATGGTGGATAAAAAAGCAGTATAGGTTCTATTATAGCTCTAAAAAAAAATAACTTTTTAGGCCATGATACTAATCCCTTTGATCCACACCACTCAGTGTATGGGAAAGCAAAAGAACTTCCCTTATTTCTGCTTTGGCTGCAAAATAGAATAAAAACAGCCTTCGGGGAATTGTAGCTTCAGTTACATCCTCAACAAGAGAATCTGACGGGCAGTGTTTAAAGACTGATTGATAGGCATCATCTCTTGATGATCATAGCAGACCATTTTAGGCTGCTGATTGCAAGCACAGGCATGCTGGAAAGCAAAATTTATGCCTGTCAGACTTTCTGCTGCACTTTGTCTCCTCTTTTCTTCCTTTCCTCTCAAACCAGCAGTCTGACATGGAAATCAAGAACAATGACCAAAATAAGTTTCAAGTAATTTCCTTAGGTAAATGGTATAGAAGAGATAAATTAAAAATTAAATGAAGGGTAAGTTTGTCTTAATCCTCTGGAAGATGATGAAACTCGAGCCTATATAGACTTTAGAAGGTAGTTGTAGCATCATTTACCCATGATGATTCAATTCTTTCATCCATCACTGTCACAAAGTGGTCATGTGCCCTGGCCAGGCACAACAGGCAGAATGATTTGCTTTCAGGAGGTCACGAGATTTCTTCTACCTCGTTATGAAGGGCAGTGAAGCATGACTTTCCATCTTGCTCATGGTCAGTGCTGGCAATAGCTGATGAAATTGAACTATGGGTGGGATTTCTCTTTTTTACCTCCTTCCTTTCTCTGATAGCGATTTAGAGCTATCAGTGAGGCAGTTGTGGAACCATTCAGCTGCCTTACCCAAGGTGGCCGTGTAAGGGAGCTCAGACCACCAAAGTGCAGAAACCTTGAGCCTTCTGCTTTAAAGAGACTGTACATTTAGTATGCCATCACCCAGAGAGTTAATGCAGAAAGTATTGTCAGCAGTCTGAGTGAAGAACCTGTTGGACACTGTTGCCTTTTTGTCTTACCCCCCAGCCCTCAACATAGAAAAAGAAGAAAGCCCAATTATTAATGTTGATTATATGTTACATGCACTATGGCAGCTGGGTTAGATATGTATGAGGGGGTGGGCAGCATGCTGGATAGATCACTCAGGGCATCCAATTTAACATCCATTTTTGTATGGACTTCTTGGTCCTGTTTTTCATTCCCGCTACCATGGTACAAGACTTCTCCATTGCAGTAACAGCTTTGGATTTTTTTTGAAGTACACATTGTGCTTTGAAGAGTAGAAAAGTTTTTTTGCTTAAGAGAGAAACAAATATAGATGTAAATAGCAGGAGATATTACAATTGCTTTGGTAGCTTGGTGTTCTGTTATTAAACCTTCTACTTTTTAGTTCCATGACTATAGTGTCAGACATTTTATGTAATCCTTTTTTTTTTTTTTTTTCTGGTAATCCATACATTTTTATGTTGACCTTTACTTCAATGATTTAATTCTATTGTTAAAATGCAGAGGAAAGTGTTGGGAGTATTGTCTGAACATCACTTCACTGCTACACAGACCCAGCACAATGGACAGAACCAATTTACCAAGGCCGCATCTATAGCTCCATTTCTTCCATTAGCTATGAAATCTTTATAACTGACACAGGACATAGTGACTTCTAAAGCAAGCTTATAACTAGGCTAATGGTGGAGATACTTTGTGGATGATATCTTCCTCTTCATGAGTAATAGGTTCAGGAGCCAGTCAATGTACAAATCTGAGAAATCACCCTTAAAACCTGAATGACATCAAGGTTTCTGTTTCTGAAACATCCGATTCATAGAATTGGCAGTAGTGACACACAGACAACTTATTATTAACCAAACAATGCCCTTATTTAGAACTAAATNGATTCATAGAATTGGCAGTAGTGACACACAGACAACTACCAAACAATGCCCTTATTTAGAACTAAAATTTCTCTATTATAGGAATTAAAAAAACCCAAACAAGTTAATTAGTTACTTCAGTCTTTAAACTTCATTTTATATAATTTCACATAAAGAGGAGGAAGAAGTAAAAGTGGTTTAAGTGGGTCCTGCAGAACCACAGGTGGCATCTATCTGACACTACTGCAAACTTCCGTGTGACTGTTGTCATACAGACAGGAGTCAGCCACAGCAAATTTGTGTCCAAACATGAAGTCACAATTAACAAGTATCTGGAAGCTACTTGCCCCCCTAGGAGAGGAATAAGTATGAGGACCTGACAAATAAGATTGACTGTGAGGTGGAGCACTTATCTGGGACGGTTTTAAAACTTCAGACATCAAGACACAAGGGCAAGGGGAGGACTGAGTGCATACCCAAGCAGCACGATGTGGACCTTAGTGTATGGAGTGAAATGGCGACCATGTAGATGTAATGGAGGGGTAATTAATTAATGCAAGATGATTTTTTTTTCCAAATTAATATTGTTTATTATTTTTTATACTCAGGAGTCTCCCCCCCCTAATTTTAATAATCCTTGGTTCTTCGTGCGGTGATGGAAAGCATTACATAAGAGAATAACTAGATCTAGAACGAATAACTAGCAATAATACGACATTAATTGAACTGGAAGATAAAGTTCCTGAGTTCAATACACCACTTTCCCACTAGATGGGCTCAAGGGAGCTCCTTTCTGCTTTAAGGCAGAAGGCAATTGGTGAATTACAAGAGGCTTTAAGTATTTACTTACAAATATTAATCTCTTGATTCCTCGTGACTAACTACAGCTTCAAACATTACCCAAACACTTGCAGAGGGTTCTGTTGGTGTCTTCTTAGTCACTGAGGCTTCTGATTCTTCCCAGGATTTACAGGGTGCTGGGGAAAAGAGGCAGACCATCTCTGACCTGGTCCTGAGTCCTCTGGACGATCTGTGTCCCTCCAGGACTTCCTGTCTTGGCAGGAGACTTTCGGGTGTAGGCAGGATGTCTTGGCAGATGTGCAGAAGGCACGGATGTCACACTGGCTAAGCAGGCCTATGGCATGGAGGTGACTGTGCTTATTCCAGGTAAACTCGAAGCAGGCAGCTTCCAGCAGATAAGCCCAACTCATTAGGGCTTGTTATTATGTGGCAGGACTAGTGTATAGCTTAGCATAATGCTGCAGAAGGCAATAGCAGAATCACTGCCAGAAGCAGAGAGCACATTAAGGCAGAGACAATGGCAGTAACAGCAGCTTGCTGTCTCTACCTGCTCATCTCTTTTATCAATGCAGCTTGAGACCTAATGGGCCTTTGGACACAGAATAGCCAATCAGAATGGCAGTTAGCTGAGCTTAACCATATTAGGTGAAGCCATAGGCTTGCTTTACCCAAATTTGGGAAAATATAGGCCTTGCACGAGGCAGGCACAAGCCAAGTTGTATGTATCTTGTTTACCACAGGATGTAAACAGGAGCAAAATAAGTCTGGGCAAGCCAGGGTCCTTAGACTCAGTGGCTCCAGGTTCTTTGTCCTCCTTCTTGCAGTTGCTTCAAAAGGAGGAAGAGCAGAAAAACATGTTTGGGCAAGCCAGGACATGTTCAAGTCTATTTTGACCTATTCAGCCTTCCATGCCAGTGGAGTCCTGCTTCCCTCTTCTGTGTCTTAGTATCTTTGCCTGCCCCTCCAACCCAGAATACACAATACAGTCCTCACTATGGACTGACCTGCAGTATGGGTGAGGTATATAACTATACCACAGCCTAAAAAGTGCTGCAAAACTCAGTCCTGCAAGAGAGTTCAGTCTTGGGTAACCATTCCTAAAGAAAACTATTCAGAGAAGAGCTAGTGATCTCTTTCCTTCAATATTCCAAGAAATTCCCTTTGCCAGATATATACTCTACTTTTGCAACAGTGTTAATGCACATTAGCAAGGGTAAGAAAGCTTGAATCTTGTTTCTCCCCCCCCCCCCCATCTTTTAAAGAGTCCTATTAGACCTACTTCCTAGATGATGACTCATGCAGTAAGTCTTCAGCAGGAAAACATCAGTTGATATCCATGAAGCCAGCTTCAGGCTCCAGTGCTGCAGTCCCAAAGCCACAGAAAATTTGATCCATTGGAGCTTGATCACGCAGCTGCCCCCACACAATGATGAGTTATGACCTGATAAGTTGGATAGCAGAAATGTTGCCTTAACATAATAATTTTGTTTATCGATACTATATTACAGCTAATCAAGAACTATTTCAAAAATTGAGGCTCTCTTTAACACTTGCTGCTCAGTGGCCTTAGATGTAATGCTTCATTCCTGTCAGGGCTCAGCTGAAAATGACCCTCCTTTTCCTTTCCCCAGGCACTCTGTGTGGCTAAAGGGATTTCTTTGGCAATCTGGCTGCTCCTGAGAGGCAACAAGAGTGAGATAACACCTCTACAGGGACTGGAGATGTGTTTCCCCAGCGACGGCTGAGAGGATGCGCTCACCTACAGATCTTCAGCTGTAAAGTCACCTTGCTGGAGTGGAGCTGCTGTTGGAGATTAGCGGTATCTCATGCTAGCTTATGTGTTAGTTTATTGTATCCTGAGTACTGTATATGTGAGCCAGAAAATTAGTTTTACAGAGAGACATTCATGCAGGCAGGACTGACGATGATTGAATATGGTCTTTAATAACAATCAGCAAATGGTATATGAGAAAGAAGTTTAATGACTATTACATAACTTCTTTCTTAAATGTTTCTATAAAATGTTGATTTAGCTATAAACAAATCATATATATATCTATATAATCCATTACATTTATATATATTAAAAAAAATTCAAATATAAACAAGATATGGTCATTCAACAAAATCTGAACTTCCTCTTCTCTCTTCTTGCCCTCATTAGACTCCAAGAACCTGGACATTCCTTTTCCTTTATTTCTGTGAAAGCTTATAAAAAGGAGGTGAATAATCCAGCAATGCCGAATTCAAATTCCTGCTTAAGCAGACGAATTCTTTATTATTAAAATGAATTTAAAATAAAACAACATTAAATAAAAATAAAATTAAAAGATAAAACGAATAATAAATTATAAAATTTATTATATATAATCAACAAAATAAAAATATATGCATAAAAATAATATCTATAATAAATAAAAACAAAATGTATAAATAAAATAAACAAAAAAAATAGAAATAGGTAAGAACTGCAAATAGTAGCAGCATTATTCATGTATTCACAGTTGCCATTTTCTCAAGTGCCTTGTGAAACTCAATGCCTCTCAACAGACTTCTGCAACTTATGTGTTTCTTTTTTTGAGCCTTAATTTTACAGCTCTTTTTTTCTTCTAAGTTAGGTCAGCAGGGATCACTTCCTAGGCTGATCTGACCATTGCTTGTGATGATTACCTGTTGGTGAACAGAATTAAAAAGACAAAAATATCCTCTGCCTCTAGTATCTTAGAGTTGCAGATATTTGATTTATTGTTGTTACAAAAACTATGGTTGTTATAGAAGAGAAGGAAAGAGGTTTGTAGGTGTGAGATGTAAATATCTTGAGTTTTCTGCCTAAGTGTGTGGATGCTTAGTGGTTAACATGGATGGATTAACACAGAATGATATTGCTGTGATTGTGGGGCTTCCTCTGTCTTCTGGTTTCCTTCTCCCACAACCCAGCAATCATTTATCTCTTTTTTTTTTTTTTTTTAATAGACAGTGCTAAACTTTGCTCTATGTTCCACAAAATACTCTCCATCTTCCAGACATGTCAACTACTTTCTGTTCTCCATCCCATTTACTTTCTCTGTGGCCAAATGCCTTGCAATAGATGAAGAATGGATTTATTCTTCCTTTGAGTATGTACCTTTATGTTATCTCCTGGAATATTTTTTACTTCACAGGCTGGCTCCAAAACAAAATGTAAAACATTAATGGAACTTCAAAACAAGCCACCTACTCTTGGAAGCCTTGCTAGTAACTTTGCTTGATTTTGATTATAATGTATTTTAAGGTGTTTTTCTTGGAAATGCAAATGGTGAGTAAACTCACATTCATTTCTAAGTGCAATATTATGGTTCTGCATATCTGCTTGGAATGAGGTCAGAGGCACAGCTTCCAAGCAACCTGACTCTTTGGTTTGGTCCTTACACTGACATTTACATGAGTAGAAACACTGCACTCTCCAACACTCTGACTAGAGTTGCATGCCCACTCACCTTAGGTTTGAGTGGAGTCATTGGAGGATCCAGCATATGGTATTCAGATGAAGCAGCATCAAGCTTGGACCTTCAAGCCAGACCTCCCTGCGAAGTGGGAATGAGCTGCTTGCTGCACAATGCGTAGGCTGTCCTCCTGTAATCTCTGGCAGGCACAGGCCCTTAGCTGTTTATCTGATCAGGGTGAAACTCCTGTACTGTATGTAAGGACAGGTGGAAATTCACCAGAGTCAGCCTCTGTTCCCTGACAAGTACATTTTGGTAAGCTCAAGTTCACACTGGCTTTGAAGTAAGCACTGGCCCAACCTGCCTCAGGAATATGAATAGTAGGAGCATAAGTGTCTGAACACAGACTTTTTCCTAGTAGCAAATCTCTTCATTAAAACAGCATTTGAAGGAGCCAGAGCATGATACTTGTACACTTCTCATAAAGAAAAACAACTCACAGGGCTGTCTTTGGATGTGGGAACAGAGCTGGGCACAAATCACCAGATGTGCTGGTAACTCCAGCAAGGAAAAGGTGCTTGCTCCTTGTGCTATCAAAGTGCTCTCCTGAGAGGCTTTGTTTTGTTGGCATCCGTGTCCTGACAATCAATTAAAAGGAATTTGGATCCCCTCCATGAGGTTTTATGTTGTTCCCACTGTAACTACGAAAGTTTTCATATTTTGAATACATTCCAAGAACATTTTGCATCTTCCTTTTAACTAGAGGTACAAACAGCTGTTTTAAAAGAAGCTGATAAATGGATGAAATCTTGTGTGCTTTCCAAGTATTCGCTTAACTACAATGACCACGCTGGGAAAAAGTAGTTTCTGGACTGAGGCTTGATTTATATCTAGCCAGATTATGCAAACACTTGATTTATGATCCAGTGGATAGTAATTTATTCAGGGTCATGGGACTAGACTGATGGTCTCATGTTCATTATTGATATATGTAGTTTATGAATATCAATGAGCATTCTCTTCAGAAAATTATCTGTTCACAGAAAAATCTCAGGTTTGCTTTACAGAACTCCACTGCAGAAAGTGCAATTTTCACCTTGGATTAATTCTCAGACCTTCGATGCTGGCAACTGGAGCTCTCACTCGCGTGTCTGGGGACAAGATTTCATATATGTATGCAACCAAATTTGAGACCACAGGCATAGAAGAAATGTACTTCACTCTCTAATGAAAACTAAAAGCTCCTTTCTTTCTGTTGCCACAGAGGTTGTTTCTCCTCTGCTTTGCTTGCACAACAACTAGTCCAGAATGATGTAGTCTTTGAATAAAGATTCCGGTAGAGGTATTCAAGTATAGGGTTATTTGTCAGATTAGTCATGATATTTATTTGTAAGTAGCAACAACTGGAAAACTTCACACTACATCTTGGAAGGAAAAACAGGATAAATAATTCTTGAGCAATGTTCAGATGCAGGAAGGTTTGACTTAGACGATCTCCAGAGGGGCCTTCCAACCTCTACCATGATTCTAGGACTGCATCATGTTACACACCTTTTTGGGGCTCCTGAGAAAGGATTTCTGTTTCCTTTTAAAACAATAGAAGGCTTGTAGTGGAGAAGCCTTTACCTGCCAAGGAAGATCTGATGTCTACTGAGGGCAAACTCAGGCAAGGTTCAGATTTCCAGGCACAGCAGGATCTGGAACAGACTGAACTGAGTTAATCTGGGGTGTATCACCACTTGAATGGCACCATTTGAGCCTGACACACCCCAAGGGACTTCTGCCATGCTCTGCAGCACTGCAGGCAAAAAAAATGTGTGTGGTATGAGCACATCAGCCTGCCCACAAGCCAGGACATTTTGCTCAGGACCAAGAGCAATTTTGCGATATCTACAACACAGGACAGTGGATAAGAAAGTGTGTAATAGACAGGATCACCCTTATGTGTGTTGACTAAGAGCAGAAAGGACGCTGTACGTGCCACCACTGTAAGATGATGCTGGTGTTGGAAGCAAAAGCTATCAGGGTGCTGAGCTAAACAGATGTCTCTGGGGTTGGATGGGGTACTTGCATTGCACTGGCAAGAGCAGCCCTGCAGGGTCGCAGCCAGCCCTGGGGCCACTGAAGAGTTGGCCGTGGCTATCAGAGCTGTGCTGCCTCTCCTGAATTCAAAGCCTGCAGAGGTGTCTGGGACCTTGGCAACACAAGAAAATGCACACCACAGGAATCTTTGTTTTGTTTTTTGGGTTTTTTTTTTCACTTGGATACCAGCGCAGGCTAAGGACTCTTGCTTTAATCACTGGTGATCAGCCTGCTGTGGGGGCGCAGCTTGTGCTGGGACTCAGGAAAGCAAGAAGGAGGGAGTTGTCCCGGACAGCGCTGCCGATGTGTGCCCAAATGCCCATCCTGCCTTTGGGGAAGGAGACCAAGCCAGAGCAAGATGGGACAGCCAGGCATGCCAAATGTCTCACGGAGGAGTAAGGAGAGAAAGTAAATCTGAAATTGATGTTGCAGTCCTGCTGTGTGTTGAGATAAACTGGGAACTTATCCCTTCTCCCTGTGACTGTGTATGTGGATGAGTTTTACATTAAATAGGCATCTGATTGAGAAAGAGGGACTCCTTCATTTCCACTTGGTTGCCACCAAACAGCTGATGCCAGCACCTCCCAGCTTGGGGAGTGAGAGTTTTTTTGTCCCTAACTGCAGACTAGCCAATGTTCTGAAGAAATCTAGGTGGGAATATCAACCTAGCCTGGTGCTTTGGGTATCTTTTGTGAGAGAGTTGACTCTCAGACTGTAGGGAGATCAAGCACTGCCACCATCCAGTTCCAGACCAAGTCTTCTGACAGGGTGTGCTAGTTTAAAGCTAGCTAGAATGTTTTGGTGAGAAGGATTAGATCACAGGCTGTGAAAGAGAAACAACGGATGATGTATTCGCACTTGGGGCGCTGCCTGAGCTCTGGGCATTTCTCTCTCTAACCTCAGCTGCCATCTCTCTGATTAATCCACCTGCTTCCTAACCCTCCCCGGCCGACCCTCCATTCTTCCTTGGGGCACAAGGCAACGTCTGGGGTAAGGTAGAGGGGTGAGAGAAGGTGGAAGGGTTGTTGGGAGCCCCTCCTGGACACTCAAGTTTCTGGGAGGGCTGTTGTGTTTCTGTATTACCTTTTACCTTGTTTATTCCTGTCTATAACTGTATATACTGTAAGTATCTGCTTGTATATTGTGCTAGCTGTAAATATAAGCTTCATTCAATTTCCAGAGCCAGCTGGAAATCACCCAGTCTGGGTGATTTCCAAAGTGTGTGTGTGTGCGGGGGGGCAGGTAACACCCAAACCATCACACAGGGACTTTAGGGGAAAAAAGCAAGCTACTCTGACCACTCCTGGCGGTTTCTGAGCCAGACTCACTGGATGATAAGCATGTATAAAGATAAGTATAAGGAGCCAGGACTTTCAAGACTAACATCCACGAAAGAATAGTATCATCACAGGTTTGGTACCTATGTTAAGACTGTTAAGATTCAGCCATAGACACCTACAGCATGAATTTCTAAATCTGACTTAACCCTTTTTGAGTTGTTTTAGAGCAATGGGAAAGAAATAAACTTTTAATCACTTTCGAGAGTGACTAATTTCACCCAAAGACAGGCAGACGAAATGGATCACCCAAATTTGCATCCAAAATGGTTTAGAAGGATCCTTAATTAATTACCTTATATGTATATATGCTTTTTTCCCCCCCTAGCTTTATATCAAGACAGACAGCCCAAAGGGATTTTCCCCCACCCTTTCCATTTCAAACATAGGCTTTTTAGAGTGGAGTTGCACACTTGCTCTGATGATGCTTAGAACTGCTGGATATGTGTCAGTTCTAGAACTGACACATTTAACAACCAAATTCACATTCATCAGGCCTCTTTATATCTCTGCTGCAGTGCCTAGAAAGCCAGCCTTTTATCAGGCTTCGGGATTAACCCTTAACTATTCTTTCCTTTCCTCTTTCCTTTTTTCTTCCTTAGTCCTTCCCTCTCACTCCCTTCTTCTCTCCCACTCCCTTTCTCCTCCTCTTCCTGCTTTCTTACCTCTATGTAACCAAAATAATTTCAAACAATATTGTGATTATTCATTACATTACATGTACAAGTGTGATGGTTTGGGTATTACCCGCCCCCCATACTTTCAGAAATCACCCAGACTAGACTCAGCCGGCTCTGGAAATGGAATGAAGCTTATTATTTAAAGCTTAGCAGAATATACAAGCAGCTATTTACAGTATATACAGTTATATACAGAAATATACAAGGTAAAAGGTAAAACAAAACCATGATGCCCCTCCCAGAAACCTGAGTCCCCAGGAGGGGCTCCCAACCGCCTCTTCACCTTTCCCCTACCCCTCTCAGCCTTACCCCAGTCCCAAGGAAGAATGGAGGTTCGGCCAGGGGGCTAGGAAGCAAAGTGGATTAGTCAAAGAGGCTAGAGAGAGATGCAGCTCAGCCAGTTCCCCAGCAGAAGTACCTTATCTATGTTTCGATTCTTATTCTTACACGCCTCAGCAAGCCAATGAGTGAGGTGGACATCAGCCTTGTTTTCCTTCCACAGCCTATAATCTAGTTCTTCTCACCAAAACATTCTAGCTAGGCTCAAACTAGCACAACAAGGACTGATTTAATAGTTATAGAGGGTGTTGGAGTGTGTGGGTTTTTTGGTTTAGTTTATTTTCCAAAATTTGGATAGACTTGGTGAAAATTAAAATTGAGACTTAATTTCCAGCTACTGTCAAGTAGGCATATACAGAAATAAGGCAATTTGTTCTTGCAGCTCTAATTTGCAGCATAATCTGCAGTTCAACCCACAGCCACAAAAGAGAGGCTGCACCCTCTCCGAAAACATGCCGAAGGATAATTAACATGACAACAGTTAGCAATTACTTCAGTCTTAGTCTTCAAATCACTTATCAAATCTCTGCTGTTAATCTACTTAGATTTGTGACACCTTTTTCTTTAGTAACACTGTCTCCATTTGTGTCACAAACTGGTCTGTGTGAGCTGAGTTTGCGCTGCTTGTTAGAAAAGACAAAGCATTCAGAGTACATCAGCGAACCTGCACCTCACTCAGTAGCTTAGAATGCTTTAACTTATTCATAGAATGTCTGTGTGAGAATGGAATTTAGATCTCTGAGTGTAAGGAGTAAAAGCGTTGCTTTGTAAATCATCACAAGTTACATGTTCATCGAGGTGCAGAGCCTTCTATGTTGGCTGGAGGCTGCAGCCAGAGCTGAAAGTACTTAGGCAACTGTAATCTTAGTTATTATTCGTACTGAGCGCATCTGTCTGGCTCCCACCTGCCCTGGCTCCAAGGACTGCCTGTGTTCTGGCTCTTGGACCTAGCCAAGCAAAGTGAGCCAGTGGGGTGGAGTACCTTGGACTCTGCTTAAAGAAAAAAAATATTCTTTAATGGGAGAAGTGTGATTTTTCCAAGTCATTTGGCCCGAGTGGAAACAAAGCTTGTCAGAGACTGTATTACGTGAAAATGTTTGCAGAATGATGTCAGTGCGTTAGCACTGCTAGTAGACAGTTGGGGCTTTATTCACAAAGAGGGCACATTTTCACTGCATGTAGCTGATTAATAAATTAGACTTTCTGTGTGCAAGTCAGCTTTGTGAAAATACTGCCCTTCCTTTGAGGAAAAACACTCTTTTTCGTGTAGATGGGCTAAACGGATTCATGGCTCTTGGAACACAGGTTATCAAAGGTGTGGATGTGCATGTGAGCCCCTCTAAACGAAGTATAGGGGAAGGAAGCTGGAGTACAGGCCTAAAGGGGCTTCCCAAGAATCTCACCATGGCAACTCAGGTGAAAGATTCACCTCAGTCGAAGATGCACCTACCCCTGCCTCCTTTCTCCCTGGCACTTGTTTAACAAAATGTGTAAGATGCAAGTAATATATGAAGCGAGCCATTCTCAGATACACTGCTACGGCTCTGACACTCTCCACAGCAACCACATCACACAATCTGGTCCATAAGACAATTGGAAAAATATGGTTTGTTTGGGCACTAGCAGCCCTTCCAGCTCAGTGGCATTTCCTGCTGGAAATGATAAACTTGAAGGCAGTGTGGACAAGCAGCAAACAGTGAGCAAGGGAATTGGAAGGATGTTTTGCAGAACCTGGAAAGCCTTGGTTTTGAGTTTGGAGGCAAGGAGACAGTTCTCAATACTATTTTGGGATGCTCAGCCACCCATTTCCACGTGGATATGAGTTTATGAGTGCTAATGAAAGGATGGGATTCAGACTGAAGGGCAGAGGGAGGCAGAGACTATATAATCAACTGCCGCAGGTGTTACCTTTTTTCAATGATTCTGCTGTCCTTTCTTTCAAAACCAGCAGCAAGCAGCCTGCAGAGGAATTAATTCAGGAAAGCCTTCTAATTTTTTCTTAGGTGGCCCTTGTTCCTCTCTTTGGGAATGAGGAACAAATCTTGCCTGCATCATTTACAGCTTGCTGCCATCAGTTTCTGTGGAACAAAATAATCCTCTTTCCCCTCTGCTACAGCCTTTCTGAAATGATATATAATCTGCAGGTGGTCTGTGGGATGGTCCCTTGCCAGTGATTTCATTTTCATTGTGGTGGAACATATTGCTGTTGTTATTTGCACATCTTCAGTAGTAACATACTAGGGAAATAGAGATACTTTTATTAGAACAGGCTGAAGAATCTTAGCATTTGGGAACAATTTGGCTCTACAGTACTTGCAGTGCCACAAGTTCAGTGTACACTTGTGCAAGCACATCCATAACAGAAGGTAAAAGGTATTTCTCCAGCTTCCTTTCCTACACCCTCCCAGACAAGTTCCTACCTGGTGCTGTTCACTACTGTCTGGACCCTAGTGCGTAACTGCATTAAGTGATGTGACTAACATCTGTCATGCATCGTGCTCTGAAGGGGAGGGTGTGCAGCAGATTTAAATCTCTCCTTAGGCCTAATGCACATGTATTTCATTTAAAAGGCTGACAAGAAAAGAAAAAAAAAAAAGGAAATAAATCAACATGGTCTTACCCTCACTGTTTAATTAGTTCTTATTGTATTCATAGCCCATTTTCACTTCATTATTCATAACTGTCAGATCATTTTGTCCTTTTTTTTTTTTCTTATTTAATTAAAATTACTTTAAAGAAATCAGAGCTAGACAAGGGTGCCTGACTTCCAGGCTTGGGGACCAAAATCTTTCTTTCTGCATAGGTCAGCTGCATAGGCAGCTGCAACGAAAGTTGGTCTTTGCTAATCTGCCACCAGCCATGATTCAGGGAAAAGACAAACTAAAACTAACTATTTTTTCTCGGTCTAACTTGTACCTGTTGATACCTAATTTCAGTGCACTGAAGGTGTGGAGGTAAACTTTGGCCCTCCTGCTACCTGCTCTTCTCAGGTCTTCCTCCAGGACACATAAAGCAAACGTAAAAAAGAGAACAGAGATCTTCACAGCAACCCGTACGCAGAAACCATGAACCAGCAGACTTCCAATAAAAGCCAAATCGTTGTATTTGTACTTACTGACCAGCGGCACGGGAGTTGTAAAGGCTGGAAGTCTTCTTCCCTGAAAAGAGGACCCTAACGATGGCGGTGATGATTGCTCAGCCCCAGGAGCTAGCTCCACTTAACTTGTTTGCTTTGCCTGTCAAGCATTTTGGGAGATCGTGTCAACAATACCCAGATGAGACCTGTCTGCTTCATTAGAAGCAGCTGGTGCAAGCACTAGGCTCATGTCATGCCAGAGGAAGCTTCGACCCTGAAGCTTGGGTGGCAACAGATATGGGGACCCAGTGGCAAGGATGTGGAAATGGTAATAGCAGCTTCTTGCGTTGAGGCAGTTTCCTCACCTTTCATTCAAGCTGAGGCATTGGAAGGTATTTCCAGCCAGGGCAGCCTGTAAAGTGATTTTAGTCATTGATGATGAGATGAGAAGCTGTGATTACAGACCTCTGCAGCCAGAAAGGCCAACCTAGCTCTTTGAGGTTCCGTCTGGAGAAGTGGAGCCTAAAGGAATTATCTCCTTTTCCATGTTTATCTCGACAAAGGAAGGATAACAACTGGATTTACTGGGAGGCAAGGGGGTAAACTAAGGTCAAAGAGAGAGCAAGGCTGTAAGTAGGTGCTGAGAGAGAGAGAGAAAACAAAGTGCACCTGTGAGAGGTACAACCAATGTGTTGGACCTAGCTCACCTGGTCCTCCCAGAGAGCAGCTCATATTGGTTTGCTGCTTATTTCCATATAGGGTGGACTGACCAGAAAGTTGCCTATGCTGCACCATGTTTCTCTGTGGTATTGCAGCAGCTGAGGAAAACGTTTAATCTTAACAACTGGTAGAAATTTTCCTTCATGAGGAATCCTTAGCTGTTTTCATTTCCTGAATGTGCCTGTTCAAGTAATGTTCTCAAATTTTTATTGAAGGATAAGGGCTGCAGGGATTTATTGATAGAGGAAGGGCTCAGAGGATTCCAAGGCAACCAGGATTTAAATATTTCCTTTTGATTTTCAGCACCCTGGTACTAATGAGACTCTAGAGTCAGTACATTTCTTTGACTTCAAAAATCAATTAAACTATGATCATTGTTAAAGGGGTAAACTGGACCATTACTTGAGTTGTGTATTTTACAGTGAACACTCCTTTTTTTGCCTCCTGCTCTGGCATAATTGAGCCACTGTTCAGGTGCATATTGCTCTTCAGGAAGGACACATAAGCATGTGTTTAAGACCTATGAAATCACCAGCCTTTTTTGTCTTTCCTAAATCAACAGGACCTAAGCATGTGCTTAAAGTGGTTTTTCCCAAACTGGGGCCTTAAAGAGCTGAGTTAGCTTATCCACCTTCCTCCTTAAAGATGAATGTGGAAAATGTCCCAGATTATACATCTGCTCTTCCAATTTACTTTGTGGAGGGTAAGGCTGAGTACAGAGGGAGTAGAAAAGGGGAATGAAAAGTAAAAGCAATCCTGAGCTGGCAACCTGAAAAAAAGAAACCAAAACAGCTGCCTGCCAGATTAGGAGGGCTGCACACTGTGTGCACCAGAGTGGCACCATCTGCACACCAGACTTGCACCAGATGCAGTATTTAGAATAGAAGGGGAGCCTGTCAAGAGAAAACAAACCTGCTTATGGTCAAGAGGTGTCTTGTTTTGCAGTTTCCTCTTGCCATTTTGTCTCCATATGATCCATTTCTTGGGTTTGTTTTTTTCATCCTCCCCCCCACCCCCGCAGACCGTTGCAATGGTGCTACACAAGGAGAGGCGTGGTGGGGTTTGGGAGGTTTCTACCTTAATTCTGGTTTTTTTCTTCTCCACACTTTGCATTACTAGGGCATGGAAACACAAAGGGAATTCCTGCCATTGAAAGATGTCACATTTGTGTTGCCCCACAGACAAAAAAGTATTGTTCTTCAACAAATCCAGCCTTTTTAGAGAAGTGACACTTCCTGGGGATGGGAGGGCAGTTCAGATGCAAGGACAGTCAGCCTAGCACCCACAGTTGCATGTGTGCTACCCACAGCCTGCATTTTGGTCCTCCTCCATGGGATGTCTGCATTACTTGCGCCTGTGCTGCATCCGTGGGACAGGTGATACATCTTTACCCTGTGTTGTCAAAGAAAATATGTTTACTCTAGCAGTCACATCGCTGTGTGGGTCACCAGCGAGGCCGGCTCAGGTTTCCGGTGAACAAGACACTATAGACATAATCTTTGATCCTCCGTATTTGACTATGATGTGCTTCTCATCCCAGATGGTTCCAATGAAAGGGCTTCTTTTGTTTACTTTCACTGCATTTCCACCTTCATTCCTGAAAACTTTCTTTCATTACAGTAAGAATTTGGTTAGACTTTCACTGAGGCTGTAACAGAATAATGCAGAGGCCAGTATCAATTGAGCTGTTGCCTGTCTGAGTTCATCTCAAGCCTGATAGAGTGACATTTAGTGACCCAAGATGCGTGGGAGATTGCCCTTAAACCTGGGGAATTTATGAGCCTTCTCTTGGCTGCTAGAACATCCTTCTCTTCCTTTACTTGCTCTTTACTTCCTTTCTTATAGTTTTAAAACTTTATCTGGACCTAGACTGTTCTTTACATCAAATACTCTTTCTTTGATTTCAAAGATGGAAGGGAAGTTATTTAAAAATAGGCTCCCTCATAGACAGCATTCTGGTAATTAGGCACGGAGCTAGACCTCATAAGTACATATGTGGCTCTGAGGGAGGTCAGCATGGTTTAACTTTTGAGGAAGAGAAGAAAATCAAACTGTTTCACCATTCGACTAGTGAGAGTCAGAGATCACTTTGTATGAATTCCTTCATGTTGTGTAACTTTGGTTTTTTGATTCAGCTTTCTGTTTATTTTGACAATATAGCAAATAAAAAATGACCTCCACTTGAGTGCTCAGTGGTAACAGAGCTGGGTAGCCAGCTGCCATACTGTGACTGCAAGACAGTTCCCAAAGTCTGACCAGAGCATCGCTCTGAGGACACTCGTCTATTTGAAGGTAGGATAGAACTGCCAAGCTGATCTCTCATTAAATGCCAATTAGATTATGATCTTTTATTGCTCCTCTTAAATCATGCTGATGATGCTGTGGGGCTGACTTTCTTCCTCATGAGGTACAAATCACTGAAATCAACCAAATATCTCTCCATTCATTGCACCTGCAGTAGAGATGGGCTGCAAAGGAGTCAGCAGTTTCAACTGATAGCATTTTAGACCTCGCATTTGGGAGGGTACTGCTTAGGGACAAGCTTTGCCACTAAGCCTACAGAGCAAATCAACTCATCTCCTGTGCCTCCATTCCTCATCTGAAACATAAGCATTAAGTGCCTTACAATCAAAGATTGAAAAGACCCATGAAAGAGGCATAGATTATTATTACTTTGCATGTGGCACAAACAATAAAGAATTAGTCCTAGGAAAAACAGCAGAGGTGAGAGGAACCTGTGGCTATCTATATGTCATTAGCCATCCCCAGAATCTCTTGCTCTCCCAAAGCTTGTAAATGAACATTTTAAAAGTAGGAATTATTTTTTTTTAAAAGAAAAAAAAGCTACTTTAATTAAATGAACATATCTTTTCTTGTAGATCATAACCTTGGATCCCAATAGCTACGCTGGGAATTCAGAAGCATTTCAAATAATTAAAAAAAAAATAAGAAAGAAAGAAAGGAAAAACAAAAAGAAAAGAAAAGAAAGGAAGAGCAATGTTCTTTTCTAGATGGCATTTATTTTTTCAGGCTTCATATATTAAACCAACTTTTCCTTTTGTTAATATAAAGCTGAAGATCTTTTGTAATAAGACATAAAATATGTTTAACATCCTGGATAACTAATAGAAATGCTTGCATGTAGGCCTGAAGACTTTAAAATGTCTGTGTAAATTGATATATAAAATTGATTCGTTTATCTACGCCTTTTTTGCTTGACAGAACAGGATCTCACAGAAATACAAGTACTGCCTGCTAAAGTGGGGGTTTTGTTCTGAGTGATAGATAGAATAAATGATTTCATTTTTTCATTGTTTAACCTGCTGATATCCCCAGTATAAAGGAGATGAGAACTTGGGCTTGTGGTTTGGACTCAGTCTAAGATGACAGAGTGGCTTGCAGCAGGTGAGGGAAAGCCGTGTGTTTACCTAGGGACATGGGGCGATTGCTGCAAGTTTGTAGACCCAAGTCCCAGTGATAGGGGTTTCTTAGGGCTGGGGCAGCACTACAAGACCAGATCATATGGCCACACTGCCAGATTGACTGCCTGGAACAGAGTAGGCCCTGCATGTGGCCTTGCTTGAATGACATCGACATAGAAAACCATCTTTAGAACCAAAGAAATTCTACTTTCTCACCATCCCATGACTCCTTTTCTCCCAGATCTAGAAAGTCTGATGCTGACAGACCCTTAAAGATTGTGATAGGAAGAAGATGTCTTGTTTCTCTGTCTCCTATAGGACAATAGGGTATTCCTTTCTGTCCTTCAGGATCACCGAATGACATGGGATTTGGCCGCCCTTGTTGCAGGCATTCCTACTTCTGGCTACTTCTATGTTGTCACACTGCAGCATTTGCTGTGGAGACCTGTGAAGAATGTGCAAAGACTGAATACAACATTTCTATGTGCTTCCTTAGCCCATCAAGCCTCTGGTCTTTAAAACATGCAGACAGGGAAGTTAAATTAATGTTGAAAATACTGCTGGTATTTCACACACAAATAAAACCAGGAGACTTGTCAAGACGGGCTTTACTTCCAGGTTAATTTTTGCAGAGCTCTCTTCTTGTGTGTTCAGGATGATCTCAACTATGTGTGGAAGCTGGGGTGACTTATTTATTATTGTTTAAAGCCTGTCTTGACCTGGCAATTAAAAAAAAAAAATGTACAGCCCAGTTTTAATGGCTTGTTTAATATCTGCTGCTAAGATGGCTATGGCAAGAAATTAAAAGCATTGTCGGACTATCCTGATGGGTCTTGCTTCCCAAGCCATTGTTCCACCAAAGCATCTTCCCCATCTGGCACCTCCTCTGCTTCATCAGGAGGGGTTTATATAAAGCATGATGCCTAGGACTTCTTTGAAGCTTGGACATTCAGCTTTATGGGAAACTGTGCTTGTCTGCTGCTGGAAATCTGCTCATCTGGGCTCAGTAATTTTTGATCATCTTCAGTCATCAGCAGTTTTTGGTCATTGCCTATTGTGCTAATTTGAAGCTGGCTAGAATGTTTTGGTGAGAAGGACTAGATTATAGGCTGTGAAAGGAAAACAATGGTGATGTCTACTTCCCTCATAGGCTTGCTGAGATGTATAAGAACAAGAATCAAAACATAGATAAGGCACAACTACTCCTGCTGGGGAGCTCTGAGATGCATCTCTAACCTCGCCCTCCATTTCTCTGATTAATCCACTTTGCTACCTAACCCCCCTGGCCGAACCTCCATTCTTCCTTGGGACTGGGGTAAGGTTGAGAGAGGTAGGGGGAAGGTGAAGGGATGGTTGAGAGCCCCTCCTGGGGACTCAGGTTTCTGGGAGGGCTGTTGAGTTTCTGTATTACCTTTTACCTTGTATATTTCTGTATATAACTGTACATACTGTAAATATCTGCTTGTATATTCTGCTAAGCTGTAAATACAAGCTTCATTCAATTTCCAGAGCTGGCTGAGTCTAGTCTGGGTGATTTCCAAAGTGTGGGGGAGCGGGGAACACCCAAACCATCACACCTATCTCACAATCACTGTATCAGTTCAGTTTAATAGAACAGTGACAATGCCTAGAAGGAAATAGATCTGTGTTACGTGTTTGCTGAACAGCTCTGAAGGAACTCATCTATAAAAGTCAGCATGTTACTAAATGTTAGTTCATGGACAACAACAAAAAGAAGTTGGATCTACAAGTCACCACAAATTATTTACCATGTCCAGATTCATTCCACCCAATGGGCTTGGGTGAAAGAAATTCTTGGACTTTGGCCAGAAATCATTCTTTTGTTGTTAGCATTTACATCTGCTGCCTTCTTTCTTCTCTTTAATCCCTAGAATGTGTTCCAAATTTGATTGTATTTACATATATGTCTATAGCCTCACTTATAACACCAACCCAACTCTTCATCAGATTTCCATGGTATGTTAAGGTTTGGTTTGGATAATGTCATTTTTCTTGTGCCTGGAGAATGTGGCTTCCTGTGAGCTTTTGGAATTTGATTTCTTCCTTTATAAATTCAGGGTTTTTTTCTTTCTCCCTCTTTTTTTTTTTTTCTCCCCCACATTTTTTTTTTTTCCTCCATAGTTTTCTTTTCAGTATGTTAAGGGAATCAAGGATGTGTTCTGCATGCCCTCTGGCCTGCCATGTTTAATTTAGATGAAGCTTCAGTATAAAAAATATAATGAGAATTTGCATTGTGTTTGAAGTGGGTGCAAGCCATGTTCTGCAGCTGAAGGTCCTGCAGAAACCATTGTGGAGATGCAGGAAGTGGCAATGAGTCATGTCTGAGGCAAATCCAATTGAACCAAGCTAAACCTAAAGAAATCCAAAACTGCTATATGTGAGTTTATAGATTTTAGTGCTTGACTCCTGCAATCACAGCTAATGTTGCCTTGTGCAGACTCCTGGCCAAACCAATTCCTAAACTAAGTGCTGTTGGTTGCAAACTTGCTCTTAAGAAATGCGATGAGTCACCGTCTCCCAAGGAAACCCTGCGCCTCATTAAGAGATAAAATCCAGAAGCCTAGCACTCATCTTCAATACTAAGCCATGCTGATAGGTGACATGGTCAGAGCAATGAAATCTCTCCAATGGGCCCCACAGCCTGCAGCACCTATGTGTGCTAGCCAACCCCAGAAAGGCAGAGATGCCCACTCCACCATGCCACCACTTGCCCTTTCCTGGCTCCAGTAAGGAAAAGGAGCAAACATCAACCAAGCACCCATGTGAGCTGATGGCACACGGTAGTGACATAGTGGACTTGTAGAATAATAGAATGGTTTAGGTTGGAAGGGAGCTCAAGGATCATCCAGCTCCAACCCCCCGCCATAGGCAGGGACACCTCCCACTAGAGCAGGTTGCTCAAGACCTCATCCAGCCTGGCCTTAAACACCTCCAGGGAGGAAGTATCCACAACCTCCCTGGGCAACCTGTTCCAGTGTCTCACCACCCTCACTGTAAAGAACTTCCTCCTAACATCCAGTCTAAATCTCCCCTCTTCCAGGTTAAACCCATTCCCCCTCGTCCTGACATTACTAGACCTTGAATTGAGAAGAGGCTGGTTCCCACACTCCCCTTTCTCTACCCCATAGGGGTTTGCTCCTAGTTTCTCAGGTAAGGAAGAGCTGCTGTTTTGTCCCATACCAAACTTTTAAGTCATGGTAGGGCTTTTTCCACATCAGAAGCTGAACACCCATTCCCCTGAGAGTGGATTTTCTAAGAGTCCAAAGTCTCTACAGAGGTTAGTGTCAACAATGTTTTGTGGTTTGTGTGAACAATGTTTTCCTCTTTGTACAGAAAATGCCAAATATGCTTGTCCTTATATTCTTACAATCATACACTTACAAGAGTCTCACTTATAGAAAAGATAACCCTCTTATGACTCCAGGAAAATACTGACTAGTCATGGCTGGTAGTGCAAAGAACTCACAAAGCCAGTTCTACCAGCCAAGGTTCATGGAACAGATACATCCAGCTGATGTGATTTATCCTGTGTTTTACCACCAAGATTATGACAGAAAGGTAGGCAAACTTTTAAAAAGATGGTATCAACATTATTCACATTTAAAATCAACAAATGCTGCACCTTGTTCCACAGACGTTTAAGTAGAAACTGGAGAGTTTTCAAAATCTAAACCAAGCCATTCTGCTTTTCTGGTTGAACAAATCCCTTGCATTAATTTGGCAAGAGCATTCACTTGATTTAGTTAAAACAGCACTTATAAAGTAATAACTGTTTAGTTTAAGAAGAGGTTAATGAGCAAAGTTTATTATTTGCTGGAAAATCATTGAAATGGAAAGCCACATATATTTACAGAAAGTATGCAGCATCTGAAACAAATCCAAATAATTTTGTTATTAATTTCCTGCATTGTTTACATCTGTTAGGGATATGTTTACTCCAAAAGAACCACTTACCAGGAGGACCAGGAATCAAAGTGCAAACTGGTTTATTTTCCTCGGGAACTTATTAATAGCAGCATTGGGTTTTAGTATTAAATAGATGATATGCAACAGATATTTTTCTTCATAGACACAATAAATGAGAAAATAAAGAAAAAGACTGTGCAGTCAAGGGGTTTTTTTGTTATTAAATGAAATAAAATTAAAATTAATTCAATGTTTGCAGTCTTGTAACTTTTCCTACTAATTCCAAAAGATAGGTTGCAACAGATTTTTACAGAGCGATACTTAGTGTGTGTTTCAATGACCAAATGTTTATATAATAAAGCACTAATCAAGATCATAAAAAACATCAAGGGTTTAATTATGTTTTCTCACAAACTTGTGAATTAAAAAATAAAGTTGCTTTAACAAACCAAAGATGGTAGGGTTTTAAAAGTTTCCTTTTAAAGCTGGAAGGGAACATGTCACATTTTTATGGCAAGTTACTTCATGTTAAAGCAATTGCTCGTTTTTCACATTTGGTATGAAACTTACCCTGCATGTTTCTTAACCTCAGACCATCTCCTCTTAGTTCTGACACGACTGTAGAAAGCAGCTGGATTTTCTAAACCAGCTATGAAGGAAATTATTGAGCCCTTTCGTTAGCTCCCAGCTCTGACTTCTCACTCCTGAGGTCTACAGAAGCCTGAAGGGAGCCTACAGGAAAGCTGGGGAGGGACTATTTACATGGTCTAGTAATGTCAGGACGAGGGGGAATGAGTTTAAGCTGGAAGAGGGGAGATTTAGACTGGATGTTAGGAGGAAGTTCTTTACAGTGAGGGTGGTAAGGCACTGGAACGGGTTGCCCAGGGAGGTTGTGGATGCTTCCTCCCTGGAGGCGTTTAAAGCCAGGCTGGATGAGGCCTTGAGCAGCCTGCTCTAGTGGGAGGTGTCCCTGCCTATGGCAGGGGGTTGGAGCTGGATGATCCTTGAGGTCCCTTCCAACCTAAACCATTCTATGATTCTATGATTCTATAAGGAGTGTGTTGGCTTTTCAAAGGCTGCATATTATAGCTCTGTAGCCAGCTCTCACTTGTTTTAATAAAGACACACACAGCCAGGATTGAGTCTTTCAAGGGAGACTTCTCATAATACAAGATGAGTAGGTTATATTTGTGTTTTACTGTGCAACACGTGGAATCACTCCTTTCTTCATCATCCACTAAATATTTCTGGAGTTGGAGTTTGTCTTGCAACAGCTAAGACAATCTAATAATATAAGAATCAATTCCTCACATCACCAATGTACATGTAAGCAACCCCTCTGCTACCAAAGAACCGGCTAAGTTCGCCAGACTCTGTACATGCAAGTAAGAGATGGAGGACACAGAAAAGTCAGCCCCTTTGGAGGGCTTGTGGGCATGACACTTTTTCCCAGTGATACTATGGATTTTTAATTCCTCCTGGGATGCACACATCAGAGCAACCTTTACATCAGAGACATGAGGGGCTCCAGATCCCTGCTGTGTGTGACTGCTTGAAGCAGTCTCTGCTGTCCCTCTCTGCAAAGGGAACATACTTCTAGTTTTCAGTCCTACTGCCCTCCAAACCCAACTCTGCTGTGGGAGGTTTAACACTTACTTAATGAGGACTATGTGTGTGCATACATATGGGCCTGTGTATATCTGTCTGCACACACACACACACACACACAAAATTAACTAAACGTGTTACTAGGATACATCAGGAAAAGCACATCCAAACAAAGCATGGAAAAAGCTATTAAAAGATTCCAACATTTGAGCTTTTTGTGTATAGGAATAAATATGATTACATACCAATACTACATTTCTTTTCCTGATGGCATTTGTAAGAGCAGCTGTTATTCTGGGAGTAAAGGGAAGGCTGTAAATGATAAAACAAATTACATCTTCTCAAATAGTGTGAGGCTAGTCATTAAAATGTCCACCTCAGCAAATCTTGCAGATGAGGACTGTAGTTAAAATTAAGTGTATCAGCCTTTGCATAATGGCCACAATAGGCCACATCTGGAGCACAAGCCCTATGAGGAGAGGCTGAGGGAGCTGGGGTTCTTTAGCCTGGAGAAGAGGAGGCTCAGGGGTGACCTCATTGCTGTCTACAACTACCTGAAGGGAGGTTGTAGCCAGGTGGGGGTTGGTCTCTTCTCCCAGGCAACCAGCAATTGAACAAGAGGACACAGTCTCAAGTTGTGCCGGGGGAAGTATAAGCTGGATGTTAGGAGGAAGTTCTTCCCAGAGAGAGTGATTTGCCATTGGAATGGGCTGCCCAGGGAGGTGGTGGAGTCACTGTCCCTGGGGGTGTTCAAGAAAAGACTGGATGAGGCACTTAATGCCGTGGTCTAGTTGATTGGCTAGAGCTGGGTGCTAGGTTGGCCTGGCTGATCTTGGAGGTCTCTTCCAATCTGGTTGATTCTATGATTCACACATAACACTATGAAGGAAAACAATCAACCAAAGTATCAGACCCCACCCCTGCAAGTCAGGTTTGGATAATGAGAACAGAGATCTGAGCAGTTAATCTTAACAAACAAACAAACAAAAAACCAAACAAACAAAAAAAAACCCAACAAAACATATAAAAAAAAAAAAAAGGTCTCAAAAGTAAACTCTTAGAAGGATGTCACATGGGCTCATGGCTCCATTGGGCGTGGTATCTGGTGCATCTCACGTGCTTCAGATGACATGATGCTGTAGGAGTTGACATGTCTACCACACTCAGTGTATTAACATGCAGTTTCTCTGAGCAAAGCCAAATGTCCCAGCTCCAAATGCTTTCTGAAGTGTCAGGGCATGTAATAAAATGCTAATTTAATTGGCATTAGTCATGTGACTAAAAACAGAGAGGGGTTTTTGTTTTTTTTTTTCATTGTTATTTTCTAGTCATGATTTTCCAAACTAGAATTCCTCTTGGAATTGACTTTGAAGTCAGTAAGGAACCACCCATAGGGCTTAACGCAAACAGGATCAGCCCTCACTGGAGATTTTAGTGGAGCAGAAAAAAACATTTTTCCTGCTAAACAATTTTCCTATTAGTACAGACACATAAAATGCTTCTCAAAGCTATAATGTTAAATATTTTAATGTCCTGCCAAACCTCATCTATTCTCATTGTTTAGCAAACATGGCACAGACATCCTTAAGTTGCTAGCTATGGCATTTTCTGCATATTAAGATCAATAATATGCTGTACAAGGAATAAAGGGTTGTCTAATGAAAAAGTCTTTCAAAAGTCAAGACAATTCCAACTGTTATGAATGATTACAAATTATGTGGTTAATTTTAGGGGGGTTGGGTAGTAATAAATTAAGGCCTTTGGCACATGAACCATACTTCCAAGCTTCCTTTCTTTACCAGAAATTGTACCTCCCCAAAACCTCCCTACGCAAATTCTAGGAAAGATTGATTTGACCGCCAGCACAAAGAGCTGTTTTCTGCTTCAGCACTACCTTTGGACTCTTAAAATATTTCTTGGGATAAATTTCCTTGACAAGATGTACTAATCTGTACAGAAGGAAGATTTTTTTTTTTTCAGATCTCTCAAAAGTTGTGCTTTTTGAGTGTTATGTTTTTCCCCTTATTCAAACAGCCTCAGAAACCAATAGGTGCACAGGTATCAACCTTTGAATTATTTTACACTAAGTAGCAGAGATACACATTTAAAGGCCCCCTCACCTGCACTGAGTTTGTCCTGACTCTACAAAGGCTGATTCTGAGATCAGTCTGAACTTTAGGGACTTAATTTTTCAGGGCAACATGAGCTTTGAACAAGGAACCTAGGAGAGCAAGGAGCCACAGTGAGTGGGATAGCAACACCAATGGATGACAGAGGAGGTGGCTGCACAAACCCTGCAGGATTTGTCCTCAGGAAGGAGAAGTGTCCAGCGTGTGTGCACTCCCCAGGAGCTCTAGCTTCAGTTAGCTTATGTCGACAATGTCCCATGTAAGTGGCATCCTATGATGACGCCTTTGAGAGCATGTATTTCCTGCTTTCCAGCCACCTGGGCACACGTACTCACTGTCTTTACCCACTATGTAAAAGTTAATCACCACCTCACACAACCCAAATAGGGAAGTCCAGTTTGGACCTTTTCCAAAGTCTCTTCATGGACTGGTTCAGAAGAGGCTGATGTATCGGTCTTAAAAATTTTCCCCCACTTTTTCCCAAAGGATCAGAATCTATCACTTCCCTGCAAGCAGCTCAACACTACCCAGGTGTCAAGACTCTGGCTGCCCAGCAAAAGGACTTCTAGTCCTTTCCTGCATTGTGGTGATGGAAAATAAATCTTTTCAATAACAAATTGGGAAAAAAAATATAAATGAGGCTCTGGGGATTTCATTCAGTTCCTTAAAGGGGTTAAATGTCTATTTACCACTCTCTGTAACAGTATACTGATATCTGGATAGAAGCTGTCATGGAGTTGGCACAGGAGAAGGAAGGAGGGGAGAGACACTGAATCATTAAGTGTACCATGCAGATTAAAGCAGCTTCAAAAGAAAGAAGGCTATATTTTCTCCCTGTTCTTCAGATGGTGGATGTTATGTAAGCTACACATCACAGTGATGGCAAATGTGGTTGTGAATTTCCTAAAGAGAGATGAAGAGGATGGATGTTGCTAGTTTCCCTCAAGCCCTGCGTGACCAGTAACCTACTCTGAAAAACAGGACTGATTTCACTGTCTCACTGCTGTCATTTCCTCACCATACTCCAATGCCACTGCTTTGTGCAGATCCTATTTCTGTGAGTGTACATTACATGTGCACTGCCAGAGCCAGGGAGGAGGAATGCTTTGTCTGCAGATCTGGATGGAATTAGGTGTGAGATACACACTTAGCCCTGTCAATACCAAAAGCTTTGGTGCATGTGCAGAGCAGGATTTTAGCACCTCAGAGACTCCCTTGGTGTCAGGGAAGTTATTTGTTAAAGGGATGATGTTATGAAAAAGATAGTCTTCATTTAAACACCAGGTTTCTATCTAATAACCAGTGTTGATGAGCCTGTGAGCTGGACTAATGTCACAGTTAAGCAATACGGACAAACGAATATTCATCAAGTCCTTGGGCTTGAGGTACAGGCAGTTGCTGAGTTTGGCTGAACTAGTAGTTGGCCTGCGGGATAGATGTGAAGCAGCTGAGATATTCTCCACTGTCCTGCGGGGGTGCCGGAGGGCTAGATCTGGTAGGGCAGAAAAGCGCCAGGAAACACGTTTTGAGAGAAAATAGTTTGCTGACCTCCCATGTGCGCTCCACATTGCCTTCCGTGTACCCTTTGATGTCGAATTTGGTCTGTGAGAAGGCGTGAGGCCGAATCTTCACCCGGGGACGGGTGGTGTCAGCCCTTCGCGCTCAGCCATTTGAGACTTTGGACGCAGCTCGGCGAGCAAGGCTGGCACTGTCCGCCAGCCCACTGTCCTCCCACGAGGATCTGTCCCCAGAGTTGCTTCTGCAGTCCCAAGTGCGCAAGGCAGATCTTCCCCCCCTTTTCCCCCCTTTTTTCTTTCTTCCTTCCCTTCCCGTCCGTCCGCCGTCCCCTTCCCCCCGACCCCCGTTTTCTTTTTCCAAGTCTCCCCCACTAGCGACCAAGAAAGATCTGTTTTCCTTTCTGCAAACACGATTGCTGCCTTCCCAACTGGAGCACAATGTGACGGTTCTGCGTGGCCGAGCGGCGTAGCAGTGAGAATGCCCCGGGCACGCGTGGCTGTCAGCCGCGCTCTACGGGGACCCAGACGACTCGCGTACCTGCCCTGAAACTCTCCTCCTAACTTCCCTGCGGAAGCATGCAGCTCCGTGTCTTCAGGGGCTCTGCTTCAGCTCTCTCTGCCTTGCTCTGTGCCTGCTCCCGGGTTTTCGTGCAAGAAGCTCACAGAAAAGTATGAATAATCAAAACGGTGGTGTGTTCCTTTCCTTTCCCCTCCTTTTCCCTTCCCTTCCCTTCCCTTCCCTTCCCTT
>WAAF01016161.1:408379-434552 GCA_013400475.1 Tricholaema leucomelas | reverse complement strand
TCGTCTCCGATCCCCTCCCGTCCTCGCCTCTTCTCTCCTCTCCTCTCCTCTCCTCTCCTCTCCTCTCCTCTCCTCTCCTCTCCTCTCCTCTCCTCTCCTCTCCTCTCCTCTCCTCTCCTCTCCTTTTCCTTCCTTTCCTTTCTTTCATTTGATTTGGTTTGGGTTTGGGTTTTTGTTTGGTTTGGGGTGCTTGGATGGGTTTTGCTTTGTTTTTCTTTTAACCAAGTGACTGGTTCACATTTGCTATCACTATTCTAAAACGTTAATGCTCTCAATTGTGATTTTAGAAGCAATGATTACAGGAGGGATGGCTGCATACATTTATCCACATATTTTGTACCACATAGCCTGCAGTTACAGTAGCAAGGGGAAAAAAAAAAAAAAAAAAAAAAAAAGTCGAGAGATTGAGGCAAAGCCTGTTGTTCCGATGGAAGTGTTCCAAAGCTCTGGTCTGTGCCACTGGAACATTGCAAACGGTAGTTTTGAGCTGGTACTGCACTGCTTGAGGCACTTGGAAAAGCTTTGCAAAAAGAAAAGCGAAGGAAAACCAGCCTCGCCTCCACACGAGCATCGAGAAGTAACTTCACTGTTTTCTTACTGCCGTCAGTGATCTCTCGCCTTCTAAATGGTTTTGGGGGAGTTTTGTTTGTTTGTTTGTTTGTTTGTTTTTCCTCAGCAGCAGGTGGATGGGTAGGGGATAGCGAGAGTTCTGCTAGTAACTCCGACCGGCTATTGCTTCTTCTGGGAAACCAGCTCTGCAGAAGAGAGGTAGCGCTGACACATAATCCGCCTCACAGCGCCGTGCCCTGCCCGAGCGCCGGGCAGCGCAGGCGGGAAATCATGTCCCATTTCCACGGACCACGGCTACCGGAGTCCACTAGGACCAAGGCAGGGGAAAACGGGGGTGCCACAGCTGCCAGCCCTACGAAGGGCGTCCTGGCAGATCCCTCTGAGAGCTTTGCACCTAGAGGGACACATAGCATATGTCACATCCTACTGTATTGTCACCAAAACGCAGCCCATCAGTAAAATTCACATGTGCTTTTATCCATACACGCTGATACGTGCTGAGATATAGATTGCACAAAGTGTTCATATTACTTTGTATATTTTTAATACGTGAAGCGTATATCTAAGTATTCCCCACTCTGTATTCCTTGGAGGTTTCCAAGAGCGTGAAGCAAATGAGAAGCTGTGGTATTGACTCACTGCTATTTAGTAAAATAACTAAAATAACTTAATATATATTCGATTGTATTGATTTAACTTACAATAATCGCACACGTGCATGTGGGTTACACACATATGCATGGGTATTTAAACGGAGATACCCAAATGAATGCGCAGAACACTTAGCCGTGTTCAGTCCCAGCCCAGCTAAGTGTTCACCATCGCCCTTCTCCCCCGCGGCGCTGAGTCCAGGCGGAGAAGCTGCGCTTTCGGCGAGGGGTTAAGAAGGAAGAGGTGGTTTGCTCCCACTGTTGCTGCTCTCGGACCTGTGGGAAGGGCACAATATTGGCCTTTAAACCCCAGCATCCGCTCAGCTAGCAGAGTTACAGAACAAAAAACAACCAAGAAAAAACCCAAACCCAAACAAAAAAGGGAAGGGAAGGGAAGGGAAGGGAAGGACATGTTGTGTGCATGGATGCAGGAGCAGCCCAAGGGCAGCCCAGTGGTCTGAGGATGGGGTCGGGGAACTGGGGCATGCAGACACTTACATCTTGTTGGTGCCACCCATTGCCTGCCCTACAGAAGGCTGAGAGTTTGTGGTTGTGTATATTACACTGTGACAGCTCTCCACGGGTCATGCAGTGTCTTCTGGTGCTCGGCGTCCCTGCCTCCTCACCCTCATCTACCATGTCATGAAAACATCCTTTCCCTGAACATCTCCCTAGCTCTCAGCTTGAGACTCTATATGCTATTTGAATATATGTCAGCATCAAGTTGCAAAGCACTTGGTGTTGGGAAGGGTACAGTTTACACCTGCCCTCGGGGCTCTGGCTTGTAGCAGAGAGGGAGAAGAGACCTTCTCACCTGTGCAGTAAGAGTATCTAACTTGTTATGTAATATCCCCACTGCACCTTAAGGTCCTGCTGAAGCCTGTGGAGGGTAATGGGAGAGGTGTCCTTTTTCGTATGGGCATGAGCCCTCCAGGCTGGGTGAGAGTCCAGTGTGGCATTTCTTGCTCCCCACTGGCTGCAGGTTGCTGGGTGAGCTTGAGGAGGAAAGGGTATTTGGACACCAGTGGGCTGTGAGGAGTATCCCTGATGAGAGCACGCTGCCACTGCCTGGTCCTATCAGGGAAAGAGAGGAGAGGCAGGCTGAGCTGCTGTGGGATCAGAACCTTTGGGCTGCACAGGGAGTTTGAACTAAGTCATTGGCTTTACTGCGATGTTTTTTTCTACTGGGTGGGTGGGGAGAGGAGAGGACCTCCTTTTCCAACTGATGCTGCCACTGTGGAAAAGTAATGCAAGGGCTTGCAAAATCAAAGCTAGCTATAAATGTTGAAATGTCCCTTTGCTCTTGTTCAAATATAACCAAAGTGTACCTCCCCCCGGTCATAAGCAGAGATCCCTATGTCATGTCATGAGCACCTTCTCCCACCACAAGGTTTTAAAGCTTTTTGACTGGAGCACAAATACAGAGCTGAGGGATACTGGAATGCTAAAAGCACTCACAGAGGACTGTATATGTTGCTCCTAAAGGTACACGTCCTTACTGGCCACCAACCTGGTGTTTTGGCCTTCCCCAAAATTACTGAAAAAAAAGGGCTGCTGGCAAGCTGAAGGGTACAGATCATCCCTGTGCCTGGAGGGCTAGAGGTGAGCACGGCAGAACTGGGCTCCAGAGATGAGTTCACTTTGTACTGGGGACAAGCCCCTTCTTTTTTAGGTGTCGAACGGGATGTACAAAACCTTTCCTTCTCTGAATGCCAACCTACAAGTCCCACTGCCTCAAAGACAGGCACAGCTGGCCTGGTTGGAGACTTTGCAGGATCAGGCCTTCTGTAATAATTTTGTGCTTTTCTGAGACAAGTGCTCTTGTTGGAAGCTGAGGAAACTCTAGTCGGTCTGTTTTGATGGGGACAGAGTAGCAGTGAGGAGATGAATCCACCTGCTACAAGCAAGATAAACTCTGTTTTAGATCCTTCCACTTAACACTTCCCCACCGTCCAGCAGTGCTGGCTGCAGAGTCCGGGCTGCGTTACTGACCCCGAGCCAGCTCTTCAATATTAAGAAATACTACCCAGGGAAATGAGAAATATTATTATTTGGAGAGCTGGAGTGGCTCCATCAGTATTCTCCAGCCCTTCTCGAAAAGGTGTCCCGGGAATCTTTACTTGCCCATCGAAGCCTTTGCAAAGAGTGCAGGCCCCATGTGTGATCCTAAGCACGAAGCAGCCGAGGAATTTCCACCAAGGAAAAGATCGCAGAGGCGGAGGCATTCGCCGCCACGGCGGCTCGGCCTGCCCCCGGGTCCTGGGGGGCGGCAGGCGTAGCCCCCGGCGAGGCGTACCTTCAGGCACGGAAGCGTTTAGCGGTTTCGGCGGCATTAACTCCTAACAGGGTGTGAAAAGTATTGGAGATTGAAAAAGCTGTGGGAAAACTGATACTTTCCAAGTCAGGCTCTTTGGAGCTTTTCTGTCCTCTGCAGGCAGACACCTGGTGCTGCTTCTGCCTCTGCGCCCCCGACAGAGCAGCCGCTTCCCGACAGCCGGGGTTCAGGCAGCCCGCTAAACGCCGTCTCTCGTTGTTTGGTCGTCAGTTTTTATAGCTGTAAAACCTGACATCCCTTTTTGCCACCAGCTCGTTCGCCGCTGGAACTGCCAGCGTCATGTCACCTGGCGCGGGAGACGTCACTCGGTGACAGGTCTACCGCAGGAGCACTGGCCTCTCCGGAACGGGATTTCCAACCTTCTTTTGCTTCAGGAAAGGAGGCTGGTCCTCACTCTGCCTCCAGCCGTAGCGGCTCACACAACTGTGACTTTGCCGGGGACCTTTTATCCATCCAGCCGTCGCAGCCGACTGAGCAGCCCAGGCATCGCGGCGCTGCCAGCGGGGGCAACACAAAAGCCTGTGGTATCTTCTCCCAGCTTTCTGGTCGTTTTGTTTGTTTTGGAGATGCTGTTGTTGTTTGGTTGGTTGGGTTTTTTTTTGTCCCTAGTACCCCAATCTGGGGTTCGTTCTTTTTTTTTTTTTTTTTTTCAGTGTGAAAGGTCCGAAAAATAGACACTGGGCAAATATTTCACATCTGATGAAACGGCAGAGAAGACGGTGGATGGCGCAAGAGCTCACTCCTGCCAACTTGCTCTTCCCCGAGCGCTGTTGGGCGGCGAAAGGTGGGCAGGCTCCGGTGCCGCCGACCAGTCCCAGCCCCTGGCCTCTCCTCCTGACCAGCGCCGCCCCCCGGGTCGACTGGCAGTGAGGCCTGGTGGCAGTGAAGCCGCCACCAGGAAGGAGACTGCAACAAGGGCTTTCCCGGGAAGACTGGTGCGGGGCGAGCACCCGGAAAGGGAACCGAGCATCGCCATCCCTTACCTGTCGTGGACAAAAGGCAGAATGAAAAAATCTCTCATCTGACAAAAATAAATACAAATCCTCCTCCAGTACTCATGGAGCCCCTTGAGCGGTGCTTGTGGCATGGGAGGGAGCAGCCGAGGTGTTTGTCTAGCCGAGGGTTTCTGAGGGACCTCGAGATAAAGACAGACTCCTTCTGTGAATAAATCCATTTCTGAGCATCAAGATGTTTTAAACAAATAGGTAAAATGAAGGTGCTTCCCCCGACTTGTGATTGAGAGACAGTTAAAAATAATTGCCCATGTTAAGAAGCAGAAGACAAGGTTGCAGAGAAAACAATCTTTTTTCAAAGCCCGCTAATAGCCATACGTTTAATTAGGTTACTTAATCCTAATAACCTCCCTAGCATCAGTCCTGGTGACCCAGCCCATTAAGAACCACCAGCAAAATCCTATAAAACATGCAAGGGGAATGTCCAACACATGAGCGCATTTATTAGAGTTATGTTCCCGAGATTACGTGCCGCCGGCTTCCCTGCATACCGCTGCAGAGAGGATGGGGAAAGAGGGAGCTCTGTTTCGGGAAAGGCCAGAGGCAGGACCAGGGCTCCAGGAGACGGATGGCTGGTCCCACCGTCACTGTCACCCACGTCCTCCTTGCTTACTTCCTCCGGTCCTGGTTTCTCTAGCCAAACAACAGCTACATTTGTGGGGAGCATATTTTCCCTCTGATTACATTCAGGCCAACCAGCGGCAGCTAGAATGAAAGAAAATGCACAGAGTAACATTTCGATCATAAATAGGAGTTAACAGATCGAAAAGTTGGGGAAAAAATAAAAGAAGGAAAGGGGGAAAAAAAGAAAAAAAGAGCGAGATGGGACACAACACAGTATGACGACGACAAAAAGGGCTCCCTTCCACCAAAACGTGTCAGTCAGTGCGATATCACCTTCCGTGGAGAAGGCAGATGAGAGGAAGACCGAGTAAAGAGAAATGAAGGAAGCAGCCTTCAGAGCTGCAGACAAACCGGACGTCTGCTTGGCATCCCTTTGCCGGGGTAAGGTCTCTGTGATTTACGACCCTGGAATTGTTACGGTGATGCCGCGGCTCGGAGTGTGACGGCAGGAGGCGCGCACACACGCAGGGCATTGGGGAGTGAGGAGCTGTCGCCGGCAGTGCGAAGCAGCCAGTCTTGGGGATGCGGTTGGGCCTCCCCCCTGCACGGCACTACCCGGAGGGACAGCACCGGTACGTATTCGACTGGAAATCGTGTTAAATTCCTCCCAGGGTGTGCAGGGAAGCAAGCCGTCTTCAGACTTTGACTCTCCACAGTCCTCCTACCAACCCCTCTTTATTTCCCTCTCTCGATTTCTGGAGAAAAATCCGCTCAGGGTAACGGGGGCTCCTGACAGACAAAGGCCCCAGGCTTCTGCCGATGCGCTGCCAAGGCAACAGTGACTCGGTGGGCGGGCAGGAGCCGCGGGGGCAACAAACTGAGCCGGTGGCCGGGACGCTTCCAACTCTCACAGTAAAGCTAAGCTTTCTCTCTGCTTTTTCGCAATAATTCTTAACACGCTGGCAGTGATCAAAGAAAGAAAAGTGGCAGGGAGGGAACCGCATCGCCCTGCCCAGCTGCCCATGCCCAGTGCTGCCGACTCTGCAGAGGGATTGCCGAATCCCGCGGACTGATCTCGCAAGCTCTTCTTGCCGAGAGCTCTCGCCTTGAGCAAGAGCAGTTTCGCGGCGGTGTGACGGGGGAGAGGGGCAGGGCAGAGGTGCCCCCTGCCTGCCTCCTCTGCCCCACACCTCCGCAACTGGCATCGTTTCAATTATTAAATATTTTTGCCTTCTTTTTTTTTCTTCCCCTCAAGGGATTTTTAAACTCATAAAATGTTGCCCTGGCTTTGGAATTTGTCATAACAAGAGCCTGGTTTATTTATTGGGTTATTTTTTCCTTATATGAGCCACAACAATACCCAGAACGTAGTCTGCTTTGAAAGAGTAAGTTTCCAAAAACAAGAGAGAAAGGGACAGAAAGAGAAGGGAAAAAGAAATAGAGGAGGGAGGAGAAAAAAGAGAGGGCAAGAAGAATGGGAAGGGAGGGAAGGGAGGGAAGGAAGGAAGGAAGGAAGGAAGGAAGGAAGGAAGGAAGGAAGGAAGGAAGGAAGGAAGGAAGGAAGGAAGGGAATGAATGACGGAGACAGGGAAGGGGAGGGAATGACGGAGTGACAGAGGGAGGACATATGTCAGATCTTTAAAACTGAAACAAGAAGCCCCCAAATATTGGGGGTTTGGTCGGTTGTGTGTTTTTTTTTTTCTTTTCTTTTCTTTTTTTTTTTTTTTAATTAATACCATTTAACATTTAAAACTCCGGGAACTTCAAACAAACTTTTTGTAGAGAAAAGAAAGAGTAAAGAACTATTCTCTGGAAACCATTTGTTCACAACTCAGACTGTGCCGTTTTGGCTTAGAAACAGAACTCGAGACGCCCAACCCTGTCGCACTCTCCCCCGGAATACGTCTTTTCAGCACACATTTTAAAATAAATATCCTTACGAGTCTTTCCTGAATGCCTCCTTGTTATGAACGAACTGATAGCATACAACATACCCCAGCTGTGTCCCTGTGATTTAGTCCGTTAAATACCAGAACAACATCTGCAGTGAAAACAATTACGGTGGCTCCGGCCGCGCTCCATTACGCGCTGCCAGCCGGTGGCGGTGGGGGTCGCTACGTGCCTGCTCGACGGGCACCGACCAGGCGGGTGCGCTCCCGGCTGTCGGGGCAGCCCCGCCGAGCAGCAGGCAAACACTCCGTGAGGTAGATTCAGATAACCCCGGGAAAGAGTCGCCAAGTAGGTTTTGCTTCGACTAGGGAAAAGAGTTGAACTTTTTAATAACTCTTTTAAGTTCTTTTAGTTTAACCACGCTTTCCGTCTCCCTGTTCAGCAAGCAAAAAAGAATCACATAAAATGCAGCAACGTAGTCTCCACAGAATTCAATGAAATAGTGAAAGAGGTCTTCCATGCGAGAAGAGTGATTTTATATTTTTTTAAACTGGAAAACAAACAAACACCACCACCATCACAAAAAAAACCAAAACAAAACAAAAAAATACCAAAACAAGACAGAAAGCATTTGCAGTGTGATCTCCTTCTTTGTAGCTTATAACAGGTGCCAGAGCTCTCTTCGGGGACAGTTACATATATATGTCTCTAAATACGTACAATTAAATAAAATTACTAAATTGTGTATTTTATACCACATGTGTGCAAAAGAAGTATCAGAATAATGTTTAAGTTTTAAACACCTGTGCTTATGTAGTTCAGACTCAGTCAGGATATGTTACGCAGCCTTATGTTTCAATCTCTATTCGCGCTTCTAATGAGATGCTGCAGTGGGAACTATAGCTGCCCATCTTTAATAAGATTGACTTTTGGTTTTAGGTCATTGAGTGTCTTCTCAGGGCTGAACAGGTCAAAAAACACCTTTGTTTTCAAAATAAGAAGACGTGTGAGTGATACCATTGTGTTTGACTAAATAGATATAACAATATTGACGCCTATTATAATGGTCAGCCTCTGCACCTCCCTGTATCCAGACTGATACTCCCTTCCCTCGTCCAAGAGGAAAAAAAAAAAAAAAAAAAAGCCCCAACAATCAAGCAAACAAACAATCAAAACACCAAACACACACACACACACCCCAAACCACATAAAACCCTTCCCAAACCCAACTCCGAGCTCGTTGTCCGGTCGGGAGCATTGTTTCTAACAGATGCTTTAAACAGTGGGAGCCAATATTCCAGGGCGACGCGAAGCTCTTTTATCCATGTCCCCACATACCTACGTATATCAAATATTCTTATAGCTCGTTACTATCCAGCGCCTCAGCGGAGTGTCATTCCGGGTCACAGAGAAGAGGTGAGTATAGAAACCTCTTAGGTCTACTGATTTTAGGTTGCTGGCTATTTTAGGGAAACACCAGCAAGTTTTGGAAAATGTGTCAGGATATTTTTTTCCTTTTCTTTTCTTTGGCACTCTCCTGCTGAAATCGAGCAGACGCCTGCCGCGCCAAACACCGGCTGGGCAGAGAAAACGGAATCCAAGGCAGCAGACCAGGGCTCCCCTGGCTCTCAGGCCACCGCCTTTCCCCGCCAAGGGATCCGCGGAGCACCAGAGGAGGTCACGCCCGGTCGCAGCCCGGTCCCCGCGATCGGCCGCAGTGCGCAGAGGAAGGAGACACGCCCCTACCTACGGAACGCTGCGCTCCAAACAAAAGCACTCCTGGTTTCTCCGCACTTTTTTTTCCCTAACAGAGTCAATCCAGAACCGATTTCTAAAAGTAAATCGCCTGTTTCAGAATCCAGTACACATCTCACACGAGGATGCTGCGCGGCTGCGGAAAGGATATCTCAGTAGTCCCGACGCGGGGGGCTGGGGGAGGGTTTAAGAAGAAGGAGCAATAAAATATTGAAAGTACTCGCAGCTGGCAGTGCACACTGCAGTTAGCCGTGGCAGGGCGGGCTAGCGCTTGGAGAAGAGGAGGTCCCAGTCTCCGGAGTGCTGCCCAGCTCGGCCTCAGGGCTCCGGCGGCGGAGGTGAAAGGCTTTTTTTTGTTTGTTTGTGGGAGTGGGGTATTGTTGGTTTTTTTTATTTGCTCTCTTTTTCCCAGAAAGTGCCGGATTCACGCAGAAAACGGCAATAAAGGAACGAGGGGTTGCCCTGACCTTATGCCTGCCCTGCCTCCTCCCCGCTGCAGGAGCTCCCCAAGTCAGTCAGTTTCTCCCGAAGGATGGATGTGCTTCTTGCCCCACCGAGGATGGAACCCCAGTCTGTCTTGCGAACGACGTGTTGCCTAAATAAAGATAAAACGTGCTATACATCACAGGCTTTCCCGGTTATTCTCAATGACTTGTCGATTCCTCCCCCCCTCCCTGCCCCCACCCTCGGCACACGTGCAATGATAGAAAATGGTTTTAAATAACAAGGGGTCACGTAGAGCCATCCTGATCGTTTAGTAAAAATAACAGAGCTATTACAGAGCTGAAGGAAGGAGCCGGGTAGTCCATCCGCGCAATGTGCTTCAGTATTGTGCCTCCACTGCTCACACATGGGTACATATATAGGCATATCTATAAGTTTTGTATGTGTGCACATGTATATCTATGCACGCACGCACGTACGTATATATCTCTCTGCAGCGGGGTCGCTCCACGCGAGCCCCTGGAGCAGCCTCCCACGCAGCAGTAAATGCGTGTACAGATGACAGTGGGCGCCGATGTGTGCCGGTGAGAAAGGGGAACGTGGAGATGCTGCTTGTGTCTCCGGGATAAAGTTGCATATAAAGCCTTTATGAGGGTTTGGAAGACAGCATTCGCTCTCTAACCTACGCTTTTTTTTTTTTTTTTTTTTAATCTCTAGTGCAGAAAACTGGAAATAATTAAATTCTTTAAAGGTTTACTTTTGAAACTGTGGCTGGAGTAAACTATGATTCAGGTGTAAATAATTACCAAAGTCATGAAGCTGGCAACTGTTACATGTGGTTTATTCATTGCTGCCTTTCCCCCTCCCCATCCTAATCGTTTGATCATTTGAATCCTTCACTGTTTGCCAAATTCACATATTTGTAATTTACTAAACTTTATAATCTCTATCAGGATAGGAATGTTCTACATTTCTGAACCATCCTGCCCTGCTCCAGTGGAGATGCCTGGCTGGAACAAACTGGACTCTCCTCAAGAAGGGATAACGATATTACCTCGCTATTTGGAAAAGCTTTCCATATCAGATTAGAGAAATTAAAGCTGAATAAAAAATACTTCCTCTTTTTATAAATGCTACCAGACCTACTCGATTTTAGACTCCGGAGAATAAATGAATTATTGAAGAAAAGAAATTGTTTAAACACTGTGGATACATACTCAAATGAAAACATTCCCTAGAGCAAGACAAGCAGGATTTGGCCCAAAAGCACAAAACCAGAAGTATTTGTTAAGTGAAAGCCTTGGAGAAACGTGGACATATATTTTACATCACATAAACAAAACCCCAGGATTGTTTTAATCTCTGTTTTCTTCAGTCTGCACCTAGTTTTGTAAGGTTTTATTGTTCGGGATTTTTTAAATTTTTTTTTTGTTTTATTTTGCCTGATTGCAATTTCAACCCATTCATCTCTGTAGCCATGACAGAAAAAGAAAGAGAAAAAACCTTTTTTTTTCTTCCATGTCTTTCAAAATATTTTTGCATAGTAAGACAGCACTTGAACATACTCTGGTGCTGTAAAAGTGTTTTTTTATCAGGCTGTAAATTACTACCCCTCTGACAGAGGGGCCGGAAATGCAAATCACACCGTAGAGCTGAAGTTATGAAAAAGTTTGTTTCCTTTTCTGCTGTCCTGGGAAGAATGTGAGGTTGCTGTATTGGAAAAAGAGGGGAGAGGTTTGTTCACTATTTTCCTGCTCTACCAAACTGTTGGCTCCACGGTGCCCGAGACTTTGATGAGAAAGAATGGACAATGTGCAGAGTCCCTTACTATGACACCCAGGCCACTGCCACTTGGGAGGTCCTTTGGCCTAATGCAACCACAGCTAACTGCTCCCAACAGGAGGCTCTGTGGATCAGCCAGGGTCACAATTACACTTCTGCTAAAGGCAAAAGATTATTTTTTTTAAGGGGGGGGTGGGGAAGAAGGGGGAATGAGAGGATGGGCAAGCAGTCGAATTAAAGCCTTTCCATTTTTCTGGGGAAGGAAACACTGGGAACAAGGTTAGTAGGAACCATTTCCAAAAGCAATGAGCAAAATCAGGTCGTTTACACCACGAGGAAAGTAATGGGGGATGAGGCCTGGGGCATTCCGCAAGACGGTCACCTAAATCTGCCGTCTGTCATGCCAAATGTCCCGCAGGAGTAGCAAGCCGTGCTAGAAGGTTTGGGAGCTCATCCGCTGTCGAGAGACCTCGCCTGCATTGCTCCTTTGAAGTAGGGAGGAGAGGGCACCCCAGCCACTGCCCGCAGAAGCCCGTAAAGCATCTCCCACTCGCGCGAAGCTGGAAGGAGGGTTCCAGAAGGAGATAGCCCCTTTGCTTCTGATCTCACTACTCGGGGGGGCACGAATATACTGCAAAGGTAGTGGGGAAAATGCGTAAGAGCAGCTATACATTGTACGTCTCGAATAGAAGGCTAAAATTCTCGGTGCTGTTTTCACTTGCAGCAGTGAGGTATAGCTTGGGGGGAGGCGGGCCTCCCAACCTCCGCCGCTTCCCTAGGAGGCCGCTGTCGGTACCGGTAATGGGAGCGGCGCCCCCGGGTCTGCAGCCGACATATCCTCCCCTCTCCCGGCGGCGTCTGCGCCCAGCACCCGCTGGCTGCCCTTCCCTTCCTCCATCCGCTCTCCCTCCTGTCCCTGGTCTTTCTTTAAAGTCTTAGAATCTTTCACCCTCCCCGGAAACTCCCCATCCCCATTGGGACGAGGACTTCAGCCAGACCGGACTCCCGGCTGCCACCGCCCAGCGCGGCCGGCGAGACAGGGTGAGTGGTCGCACCTCGTCCCCTGACACTACCCCCCGCCCCGTCCCGTCTGCGGCAGTTGGACTCTCCTAGCCGCCCAACTCCGGGCAACCTCCTTCCAGTGCCAAGAAGCGATACCCGACCGAGGGAGGTCGGTCGGGCTTCGGAGACCACTCCAGTCCCTGCCATCACCTCCAGCCCCTGCCGTCTCCCCCATCCCCACTCACCATGACCTTCCGCTTACCTGGACGAGGCTTCCCCGTGTTCAGTGGCATATGAGCAGAGGGGCAAAGTGAAGGTCTGGGCCCTTCGAGTTGGGAAAGGTCCGGTTGCGGTCCCCCTCGCACCCTGAAGAGATCCAGCGGGAAGAAGAGAGAAGCAGCCTGTTCCTCTCCCCCCTCCTCCCCCCCCCCCTTCTCTCCTTGTTTGAGTCGAAGTGACCCGCAGTATCTGGAGAAGGTTTTTGAAGACGTTTGAGAGGGAGGGAGAGAGTTTTCTGCTGAGAAACTCAATCTGCCATACAGTAGCGGCTGCATCTGGGATCTGTCACGGCTGACAGCACCACAGGGCACACAGACATGATCTTCCGCACAACACTGCAACTCCCCAAAATACCCTTCTCGCTCCCAAGGTGCTTGCCGTGTTGCATCACGCTCCTTCGCCAAAAGGGGGAAAGGAACCTGGATCCGCGACAAACAAACACACTGAGGGGAAGGCGAGAGAGATCACCTCCCGCCCTGCAGTATGAAACACACGACCCCGAGGAAGCAGAGCGAGAGGCGATGTCACGCTCGGATGGCGCAAAGGCCATAAATGTAAGCGCCAGCGCCCCGAGATTCTCGAGAATGACTTTAATGAACAATTTCGAAGACAGTTATGGCTTTAGGTAATTACTGCACGGCTCTATGAAAACCAGATTGGGAGAGAAGCTGTCAAGGCCAGGCCGTGCTCCTCGGCTTGCCTCTGCCGGCCCGCCCCGTTTCTCTACTGTGCTGCTGCTTGACCCCCAGGCGCTCCCGGACCCCCTCATCTGTCGAGGTCTTCTTTCTGGCAGGATTGTCAAGCAAACCAGTGGTTTCAGGCTGGACTGGGGTGGGAATCTAATATTATCATTATTTTTTTAATCTCTTCCGCCTCCTGTATTTTCTGGCAGGACATTTCATTGTCTTTTAGGTCAGTTTTAGAAAGCTGCTATGGGTTTGCATGCGGATTTAGCTTTTTTAAAAAGTTAGTTAGACGCAGCTGTTTCAACCTATAACCACATATGGCATGCAAATAGAGACCCCTATAGGAGAATAGGGGTCTATTATCTCCACATGTTTAATATACGTGGCCGGGAAAACGAATCTACTGCTATACATTAAAATATACTCCTACATTTTTCTCCCGAGTACTTTGGGCAACACGGGGGCTTGTTCCTGCTTTGAACAGGCTTCGCGGTTCACAAATAAACGGCTGATCTCCATTGTTTCGCTAACATGTTACTGCTGTTCCCCACTCCCGGCTGCAGCCGTACCTAGTCCCCAGGCCGGCGGAGCTGCAGATCCCCGCGCCTTCCCACGGCGGCCCGGCCTCTCCCAGCGGGAAGTCGACTGCAGCCTCGAGGGCTCCCCGGGGAGAGGCGCCGGGGCGACAGCCACAACCCTGCAGAAGGGCCTTCGCCAACCGGAGCTTTCCCGGAAAGCCCTGCGATGGGATTTGCTGGTATTTTTAGGCTCGGGCTTGTTTCGTGGAACTCTTTCCCCCTCTTTTATTTTATCCCCCCCTAATCCCCCCGTCCCTGCCCGAGTCCTGGGTCTGGTGGATGTTCTAGGAAGCCGAGCGCGGAACATGCCGCTTGCTGCTTCAGAAAGGAAACGTTTCTTTTCCTTTCGAGATCGTAGATAGACACAGACGAACGTTGAGGTATCTTAGCAGAGTTCTGTAATTGTACTCTGCTGGTACAAAGAACTGGAAGTGAACTTTTACATTTACTTTAGGGTCACTCGAGCCTTTTTTCTTCTTCTTCCTGCCAAGTGTATTTTATCCTGAGAATCTAATCCTTCAGACAAACAGTCTAACTTTTTTTTTTTTTTTTCTCTGAAGACGAGATCAGCTGTTTTCTCATCGACCTCCACCCCCCACGCCCCCATTCTTCTTGGTAGTAGCACTGATCGTAACGTACAGCTGGACAAGTGTCAGCCGTCCAAAATTCCGTTAACAGCCGGCAAAGGTTCAAGCTGTATTTATTCAATTATTATTTTTTATATCTTTGACACCGGGGGGGTGGGAGGTGGAGGGAAACGGACACTAAAAAATTAAACAAAACGTACAAAATCATAAAGTAGAAAAGTTTGTGAAAATAAGCGTGGTCAACACAGTCTCTGATCCCGCCGAGCAAGGATTTTGACGATGGCTGACCATCGTTGCCGTCAGCCAGCCCCAGCTCCCAATTAGAGGCTATTCATTAGGATTTAATAGCAGGTGCAAAACCGTTTCCTCGCTAGCAGCAAGAAAGGCTAGGGAATCGCCTTGTTGCACAGCAGCTTCTAGCTGCCCTGGCTGGTTGTAAACCTGACTGCCACTTTGGATAGCGGGGTGTCAGCGCGCCTGCCCTTGCCCGCACGTAAGCGTTGCACTTTGCTTGGCTAATTTCTCCCTGCCAAAACATAAGGTGGGAATCTGCTTGGCTCCGTATTTACTTTGGAAGACAAAGCTGTGAGCGAATGCGTCGGGTGAAATCGGGCTGAGATAAGCAAGTACTGGGCCAGGGGCTGGGCGAGAGCCGGGGACGATAGCGGGGGGAGCACTGCCCGCAGAATGCAACGCTTTTGCTTTCTCAAACTCCCAAACAGACAAATAAACAAACAACCTCGACGGCAAACTCCAGAAGAGCCGGAGACTCCGGGGACAAGAAATCGAGCTGTGGCGAGGAGCCCCGGGGCGGGAGCGCCGTGTCCCGCTACACCCGCATCCCAGCTGGCAGCCGCGTCCGAGATGGAGTTTGGAAAGCGCCGCCGTGATTACACCCAAGTGGAGAGCAGGATGGCTCCTAGCCGTCTGATCTGACGTCAACATGTCTCTAGCTCCTCGCTGCAAGATAGAGGGAGCAGAGCCGGAGGAGGGAAGGCTCTAATCATTCCCAGATGTCTCTAATAGCAGATATAAAGACTTATATAGTGTCTGTGAATAAATTTGTAATCAATGCTCTACAACCGGATCATCAAAGCAACGACATTTCTAGAGGAAAATGGAGATGGGGAAGCTGTAGGAGAGAGAGACACACACCACGCTGGTTTGGAAGGGGAGCACAATGAGGCTCTGGCCCCGCGCATCGCTTGGCTTTGATGGAATTTATGTGAATATGTAACTCAGATAACAATTCTGCTTTAATCGCAATTGTGCAGGATGAGCTGAAACTGCCAAACAGTAATTGGCCAATTAGAAATATAAAAGATTTGAACTCATTTACAAAGGCACGTATTTCACGGACCGCAAAAAAGAAATAAATCCCAAATTAAAAATATATAAAACATTGATAAGCCTGTCGTTACAGCAGAGGGGATTATGTCTGCAGGCGTGTGGAATGTATTTCCTTCCCATCGCTACTTGGAGGTTTCTTCTGTGTGTATTTGTGAGTCGCTGGGCCAGTACGTGTGAAAAAGGAGGATTAAGGTTAGGTTTCCAAGTGCAAAAGGAGGATATTTTGCTTAGAACTTTTATTATTAACCTTCTCCCCCAACTCTTCCCCGCCCACCTTTCAAGCTCTCGTTCTCTCAATGGCATCCCCTGAGCGTGTTTATATCCTTACAGTTGCAGAGCATGTCTCGAGGCTTGTTCTAGGGATGCCTGCGGCTTGGCCAAAGAGGCCCGTTACACCTCTTTGACAACGACAGCAAATTAGCACTAATTATTGCAATACTCTCTTGACGCACAGAAGAGGGGTCCTGGGAACGAAGAGGTAAAAAAACCCAACAACCTACCAAACGAAGTAAAAAAGTCTTACCACAGTTCATTTCTCTTGCCTACAGGAAAGCAGGCATGTCATGCATGTCCGATAGGAACGAGAGCACATAAACCCTGCAAAGTAGACCAAGGGCCGGGTTTCCCCCGGCGCTCTGCACGTTGCAGAGAGCTGCTCAGACCCCAATACTGACGGTGGCGGCCTCGCTGCCTCCTCGCTCCCCCAAACCCTGACCAACTCTAAAAAAAACCAACAAAAAACACGCCCATTTTTGCCTACACCACCCCTAGGAAAACAGGTCGCCGCCGGGGAGGTCCTTGCCTCCTTCCCTGCGGAGGAGCGGCCGCGATATTTCGGGTCCGCATCTGGAGAAACGACGGTGCGCTCCCTGGAAGGGCAGCAGAGGCAGACCACCACCAGGGAAAAAAAGTTTTGCTATTTCTCTGAAAGAGGGAATTTTGGTTTTTTTGAGATAAAGTCTCCCTCCCTCAGCCAGGAAACGAGGCGACCAGCTACAATATGAGTAAACTGGGACCCTGAGATTGTCTGCGCAAAGATGGCATCAGTGACTGGGCTGCACTTCCCGGCCCTCCTGCCTTCCTCTCCCCTCATCCACATAACGCAGAGAACTATTGCAGAGGGAGACAGGCTACCGTCTCTCCTACACGCCTTTCACCTCTGAAAAAAACTCCTAAAAAAATGTTCTGGCCCCGAGAAATTACCGCGCAGGGTGCGGGCTGTTATCAGGCCTCGAGTCCACTGGAGAAAAGCTGGGGCCAGGGCACTGACATCCCCATCTACCATCAATTTACCTTCTGCTTCCCTATTTAGCTTTTAACGTCAAAACCTACATATTTGTCGGCTCCGGGCTGTCTAGGGCTCTTGTGAATTAACTGCATGACTGTTTCTGAGAAAACGGCAAAATTCGCGTTAGCGAGCAATTAAAGGAGATCCTCCTTAAACCATACAGGGGAGCTCCCGGTTCTGAAAAATTACCGTTAAAAAAAAAAAAAAAAAAAAATTATTGATGGGGAAATATCGGAGAGGTGATTCTCCAAGCGGCAGAGCAGCCCGCCATCCCTTGCCCCTCTTCGCATACCCTGGGGGAGCTGCAGTCCGACGATTTGGTCAAGGGAGGACACGGCATTTGCAGGGATACTGCCTGAAATGTGCCACACAGCAAGCCTAGCAGCCATCCCTCGCTTCCCTGTAAACCCTTTTTTTCATTTTTTTAATGCACTGAAGGGGAAAAAATCGTTTTGGGCAGAAGAGAAGTGCAAGTTACTCCATTTTATCAACCGGGTAACTAACAGGCAATAAAAAGCAAGCAAGGGAAGAGATTTTTCTCTTCAAGTGTTAATAAACAAAGGCAAATGTCTGTAGAGACCCACGCCGGAGGGTAGAGACGGGTTGCCTGACCCAACGGGAGAAGGGCACATCAGTTTTGTCTAGTTGTTGTAACCTCGCAACCTTCCCACTGTCAGCAGGGGCAGCAAAACGGCGCAGGGGTTCCCTTATCTTTTTATGGTCAATTGCACATCTACCTACGCTTATTGCCGGGTCTCGTCGGGAACCACTTCCTTAGGCGCGGCGGTGGAGAAAGCAGGCAGGTATGCAGCCCTGGACCTGGAGAGAGAGCCATCTTGATTTAAGTTGAGATGGTTTAGGTAAAGGTTTAAAATACGAAGCCATTTTTTTATTACGGAAAAGGTGGAAAACCTTGCTTTTAACCACGAATTGAAAAAAAATACCTGAGGCAGCTTCTTTAGGTAAGGAACTTTAACTTTTCTTTCTGCCTACGATACAGAGAAATACCCTGCATTTTCTCAGAAATTTCTGCAGCTCCCCCCGGCACTGGGAAGCAGAAAAGCAACTGGCCTGGCAGCGAGGCACTTCTAAAGGAGTTGGGAGATAACTGTGTGGGTATAAGGAAAGAGAGGTCATACTGGGGAAGCAGATGAACATACTAAAAAGAATCAGAACACACGCTGCTCCAGTGTGCACTCAGGGAAAAAAAAAACAACCCCCCCCCAAAAAAAAAAAACAAACACACACAAAAAATTGGTTTACATTATAAAATATAATGCTGCCTGTGACGGACTGGAAATATGCAACTCAGTAGAGTTTTGGGAACTACAAAGTTATATTAAGTTCACTGTAGCTCGTTGTAAATCTTACATATCCACACACACCCCCCGCAAATCCCCTGCCTTGTTCGCTCTTTCTTCCTTGACGTAAAATTACCTGCAACATAATCACTCCGAGTAAAGCCCTGCGGCCTCCCTCGCCTGGCCCCGGCACCCCTCCGGGGACGCGGCCCCCGCCGCTCGGCCCCGCTTCGGGCTCGGCTTCTGCCAGCGCCTGGCACCGCCTCAGCCCGGGATCCAGCGGCAAGAAAACCGTGCGTCGCTGCCACTGCTGACCCACTTAGAATTTGCACCCTTGTCCACTTCTCGTTAACAGAAAATCTCCTGCATGGAGAACACCACAAGGAATTCCTATTCAGCCGGACTGGCGGTTTCTGCTCAACACTCACAGTGCTGGCAAGATCCCTCCCTCTACCCCTCCTTTCACTCAGTCACTTGTTTAAAAATAAACTTAGGAGCCATCTTTATAATTTAGTTTACTTCCGAATATTTTAAATATTATGAAAAAAAAAAAAGCCATAAACAACGCTGTTATTCAAAACATTTTGAGGTATAAAACATAAAAAGATTTGGATTTTTTTTCATTTTTTCCCTCTCTCTCTCTCTCTCTTTTTTTTTTCTTTTATAAAAAACACACACAGTGGTTTATTGAGTACTTACAATGTTTACACCTTCAATATTAATTAGATTCCACATTTTTCCTTATGGACGGAAGTGCACATAACCAATAACTGTTGAAAACTTCAAATACTGAACGACCACAACAAAATTACAACACTAAATACTGAGTCAATCGAAATATTGGTGCAACTGCTTCTGTTGAAATATAACTTTATAATCCCATGAATATTTATATCCAAAAGGCCAAGTATTAAAGATACACTTCACATACACACTAATGCCAGGGAGGGATTTCTTTCCCCCTTTTCTACGGTTCTGTTTTTCCCTGTGTGTTTTATACAGAGCAAATAACATTCATGAAACTATTAGAGACATTACCCCTTACCAAGTTGGAGTTTCCTCTTCATATATGGAATGCTTTTTCACTCTCCTTCAAATATCCACATTTTGGGGGGTTGGGGGAGAAATTGCACATAAATAAACTGGACGATTCCAAATACAAAGAGTTCTCAGAGGAGAGCTCACTACTGAGACTAAGAAGACGGCTTCTCCAGTCCTGCCGTTCTCACTGCTTGAGCTCCAAAGCCCAGACATGCTGCGGCCAGCCAGTCCTCCCTTTGGTTTTCTTATCGTTGCTGCTAACTGTGCTTTTCAAGATTTCGTTCTGAGGAGACAAGATGTGATGGAGGACAAAAAGAAACAGAAGGAGGAGAAGAGAAAAAAAGGTTAGACATATTCCTCCCCTTTCTAGGTCGCTTCTGCCCTGCCCCGAGAGGGAAAACTACGAGGAGATGCAGGCTCTCGCCGAGGCCTTCTGGCTACAGGGGACAAAGTGGGGCGGCCTCTGAGGCCATCCGCTGCGCCCGGGAGCGCCTTGGCGCTCTGTGCGGCCACCCGCGGTCTCCGGCTGAAGACTCTGGGCGCACCACCACTGTTTTTCCGCGGCCGACACCCGGGTTCAGCGGCTCCAGGAAAGGGCTGGAGGCTGAGCGTCACCAGCCATCTATGGGGGTTGAGAATTGTGGAAAGGTCCGTGCTAAACCATCACTCCCGGGCTACGGGAAGGAGATGGGCGCAGGCACGTATTTGGGTAAAATATCGGGCCTACAGCCACCGAGATCTGGGGGAATATCTCCCGAGCGTGCCTCAGGTTTGCTCTGCCTACTCAAAGTCTGAAAAGTTCAAGGGCAGAGCGCTGGGGTAGGAAACCTCGCGGTGAGAACCTGTTATTCACCTAGAGTTTAAGGCCGGCCTGGTTTTAGCAAGTAATCGTGCTTCTACCATCTTATTTAAAATGAGAGCGGAGGCTTGCCTCTGTCACGATCATGGATTAGGAGCCCAAGCCCGTGAACGGATTTCTCCACATAAGAGGCCCTACTGTCTCGGCGTTTCTCCTGCGGCTGCCCGCAGCCGCCTTGCCGGATCAGTGCGCTCTGCGAGAGCCAAGGGCCCTGAGGGCCGACCGCGGCCGTGCCCTGTCCCTTTCTCGTCCCGCAGACACGCCTAGGGAGGAACAGGACCCCGATATCCCCCATGGACATCATACGGCGACCCGATTCAGCCGAGCGCCCAGTAGTGGGGTCGGGGCCCCGCAATCGGCAGTGCAGCCTCCTCTCTGCCGCCATACCCGTCCCGCCCCGTCGCGTCCCGGAGCACTGACCAGTTCTTTCTTTCTCTTCTCCTCCTTCACGTCTGTCTTCTTGATCTCTGCCTTGAAAGCCTCCGCCTCCCCGTTCTGGTCATCCTTCGCCAGCAGGTCCATGAGGTAGGCGATGTAGCTGGTGGCCAGGCGGAGTGTTTTGATTTTGGAGAGCTTAGTGTCGGCGGGCACATTGGGGATGCACTCTCGCAGCTCCGCGAACGCGCTGTTGATGCTCTGAGTCCTGCGCCGCTCCTTGCGGTTCGCCGTGCCCCTGCGCTTCACCGGCCGGGGCCCCCCGAGCCCGGGCGGGCCGTTTCCAGGCGGCACCCCCCCGTAATGGGAGTGGTCCATACCCGGCGCCCCGTTGGCGTACTCGGGGCTGTAGGACAGAGCCATGCTGTAGTCGGGGGGAGACATCTCCGGGTGGCTGCTGATGAGCCAGCCGTGGAAGTAGGGGTTCTCTTCGTGGCCACAACGGGTGGCGGCGGCGGCGGCAGCGGCAGCGGCGGCAGCAGCGAAAGGGTAGCCCTCATGGTGCACCACCGGGTGGTGGGGGAAGCCGCCCACTAGACTCATCCCCGCTCCCTAGCGCACCGCACCCCGCCCCCCGGGCCCCAAAACAAAGGTTTCCCCTCCCCGTCCGCCCTCCACCCCCCGCCGCACCGGCGGGAGATGCTCCCCGCCGCTCTCCCCCTCAGCACTGCCCCGCTGCTCACTGCCTCTCCATAGGGTGCTGCAGCAGAGTCCCCGCACGTTCCCGAGTGATTCCCCCTCCCCAAGCGCCGCCGCCGCCGCTCATGCGTTGTGCCTCCACCTCCTTCTCCTACTCGCCCGGGGCCGGGTCTTCGAGGAAGCGTGCACAGGAAAAAAAAAACAACCAAAAACCGCTATGAAGAAGTCGACCAAAACAAAGCTTGGCTTCCCAGCCCGGGATCTTCCTCGCCTCTTGCTTCCCTCTGCTCTCGCCAAGTCCACCGCGGCCCGGGCGGGTGGTACTTACGAGCGGCCCCCCTCCATGCGCCCCCGGCTCGAGGCGGGCGGCCCTCCCCTCTGCCCTGCGTGGCGGCGGCGGGGGCCGTCAGTGCCGGGCAGACTCAAGCATCCCTGCCCGCCGCGCCGCGGGGGTCAGCGCCCCTGCGCTCCTCTGGGGCATCCGTGCCGCTCGGCTCGGCTCAGCAGCGGAGACGGCGGGGCTGGGTGCGGAGCTCTGGCAGGGCTCCCCGGCACAATCTCCATGTACAGCTACATGTTTAGGACCGCTCGGGTTAATATATGTCGTCAGAAGCGGCGGCCGCCAATGGCTGGCGGCGGAGGCGGAGCCCGCCGTCCTCCGCAATAAAACTTTTTGATGTTCTCTCTGCTAATTGCCGAGCTCCTCTTTTAGGATTGGCTGCCCCTCCGCATCCATAATGTAATTAAAACAAGGGGGGGAAAAATATCATGGAGGCAGAGGTTAATGCAAGTGTTTAGCAGATGCCTTACTGTAAAAATTGCACTACCTCCCCCCCCACAAAAAAAAAAGAAAAAAAAAAGAAAGAAAAAAAAAGAAAAAAAAAAAAAGACCGAAACCAAGCAACTAACCCCCAAAGTTATTAAAACTTAAATATCGGATAATCTCAAACCAGGTACAGTATGGATCCAAGTAATTTATTGGGAAAAAATAATCTGTGTGGGAGCTCGATACTCTCTAAGGTTGCTTTTACAAAGTATTTTGTGCCGGTCTGGTAGAGGAACAAGTAAAACCCGCTTCGGAGGGCACTGTATCGGTTGCCCGGTGCTGCGGGCATGCCCCAACAGCGCTCCGGCTTATACTGCTGGTTAATATACTCAAAGAGATCGTTGGTTCCAGTGAGGAGGGAAACGAAGTTACTCTGCCTTGTCTGTTACCCGGCTTGCGATCCAAATTAACGGAAGCTGGCTCCGACTTCGCGGCTGCTGGCTTACTGAGGGAGCGGCGAGCTCGGGGTTTGGCCCTAGACGGAGTTTTCTTCAAGAAAGAATTGCTTTGAAACACTAACAATAAACCCGACTCTGATTCTTTTCCAGCTTGCTGCCTGAGCCTACGCACCTCGGTCAGTATTCACCCGAATGGCTTATGCTCCTGAAATCAATTTCTTGCTTGTTTAACTGCTTTGATAGGTGAGTAACCGAATATTTTTTACAGGATGTTCAGAGCTTATTTTCTAGCTTTACTAACAGATATAAAAGCATTTCGCCGCATTCCTGATTCTGCAATAAAAAAGACCAGCACCTGTAGAAAGCAAGTTTAGTTATCGAAAGGGAATAGTTTAATGTTTGTTTAACAGCCAGGCCAGGCTGTTTAGGTAGCTGTTTAGGTGTTTTGCTTTGCTAAATTTGAAGACATTACAAAAGTAAGAAAGATCTCAAGCTGTAATTCATAGATAACTTGGAGGCGAGGCAAACTGCTGTCATATTCAAATGGTGCCGAGCATTACTAAATAGCTGCGAAATATCAAGTACCCACCCTTACGTGTGTTGGCTGACGGCTAGGCTGGTTCGGTGTATATTGCAATACAATCCTACAATATAGGCAGTGTGGAAAACTGTGTCAACGGGACCTGAGAGGTCATAAATTAAAGAAAGAGAAAGATAGAGGTGGAGGAGTCTGCGAAAGGAAGAAGCAAGAACTGCAAGTCCAACTTCTGCAACAGCTCAGGGCGTTCTTCTGCCTCGCTGCTGAGTTCGTGGGAATGCCTTGCGGTAAGCGTTGATGGGGAGGATCGGGAAGAAAATGAAAAATCTTCTTTGTGGGGAAATCAACCCAGCTCCTGAAGAGAGAGGACGAGCTGAGCCCCAGTGGTCCCGGCACGGACAAGGGCTGCCTATCCATTAGCCCTCGGAGGTGCTGCCAGAGCACGGGTCTGGTTGGGGCCCGGTGTCTCTAACAGGTGGGCCTGCGTGATCTCGGAGGGGGCAGCTCTGCGGGGAGGTGGCAGTCTCCATTGACGAAGCCGCCCTCCAAGGAGCAGCCGGTTGCGGAACCCGGGAGCTGGCTCCGGCAGGAAAATTCCGCAGGCGAAGCTGGGCGCCGGCCTCACGTGTGGGCAGGGCGGCGAGTGCTACGCTAAACCCGAGGAGGGGATGTGCGTGGAGAGCAGAAAGGCAGACATACATTTATATAAGTATATGCACATATGCGTATGTGTCTGAGTGTAAACTGAGTATGAAAGTGAAAAGCCAGTCCAGATGTAAAACCGATGTATATACACATATATCTTATACGTGATCACACATGCTTGTAACTAAAATGACTGATAGATATCTGTATTTATATATGCATATGCACACACGTATATATTGTACTATCCTAAGGAAATAACTTGTCTCCAGAGGGGATTTTTAAATTTAAGTCAGGCCGAGGGCACACGGTTTGGGCAGAGCTCTGGTGCTGCCGGCCAGTTTAGCCCTGCCGTTGGGGACACATCTTCAGCGGAGCGCAGCTTGGAAAACCATGTAGTGTCTGCAGCTGTTCTCCGGCTTTATTTCGCTGCGGTGTTTTCCTTCATGCAAAGATGAAGCGGCCACTGTCAATGCCAGAAAGATATACTGGCTTGCAAACAGGGTCGTGTTTCTTTGCTCTCTCTCTCTATTTGTGTAGGAGCTTTCCAATATGTTGCAGGCTGGACTGCAACTGTGACAGTCTCTGTGGCAAGCCACTACGGTCACTCTGATAATATCTCCGATGATGAAGGAAACAGAGAACATGAGGTAGAGAAAAAGTAATAAAAGATAGAGAAGATATTGATCAGAACTCTAGTCTACAAAGCTAGCATCATTATTGCTTAATTAGCTTTGGAGAAAGAGAGTTTCTAGACAAAGTGCCCATCAGGATCTTTTATATATATCTTCTCTTATACTCCAGCCCTTGTTTGTGTGTTTTGTAAAACAACTCTTAGAGCAAATACAGTATGTCCTCCCCCAGCTTCTAACTACCCGACCAGAGCTTGTAGAATTTTCTGTTTGATCAGCTCGTTGGAAACGGCTACAGTCCAAAGTATCTTTCCGAAGACTAAGCTTAGACTCCGTTAAAAAGCGCCAGCATTTTGCCGATATCCCATGTATTGATTCACTAGATTTTTAAAAAATGCACAAATAACTTCCTTAAAAAATAAAACAAAACCACTTTAACCTTATGTCACTTAATTTCCCTGACAAAATGGTTGCATGTTGGTCGACGATTTATCTGAGGTCTGCTGCCAGATAGGACTCTCTCGTTTCAGTGTAATTAAGAAATTTTGGTGGCGACTGCGGTAAGGCTGGCTTTCCCTTTCCTTGCTCCTCACCTCCTTTTTTTTTTTTTTTTTTTCTTTTCCTTTCCCCTTTTCTATTTGGTACCATTTTTGTTTTGTCTTTTTTGTTTTGTCGAGGGTATGTGGAATGGGGCTCCGTCGTTGCTTTTGTCCAGCAATTGTTGCCTCTCCAGCACGACAGCGCTCTTCGGAGATGAGCGGGAGGAACGGGCAGCCCTGACGGCTGGCTGATGCCCCGCGGCGCCCGGAGAGCAGAAGGCAGGAGTTTGCGGAGCAGGGTGGCAGCGGGGGGTGGCTGGCAGGATACACGCTCAGCGCGGCCACCCGCTGCCCTGCCCCGCCGCTCAGCCGCCTGGCCGCTTATCGCCAGGTCACTTCTCTCCTCACGACCAAGGATAGGGTGGGATTTGGGCATAACAAAACAGAGCTCAGCTCCCACCCCCTTCTCCAGCCCAGTCTTTTGTGAATTAAGCTAAACTGCAAATTAAGTTAATTTCTTCGCATCAGTCGAAACCGTATGGAAGAGGAAGAGGTGCCGACGCTGGGTGGTCGAAAACCCACATCTGCTGGGAATTCTCGGACTTACTGGCTGGGAAAGCTACAGGCACACAGGCCAGGGACATTTAATGAGCAGGCCAGGGGCGTAAAAGAGCCCTGCCGGTGCCTGAACAGCGAGCCGCTCATTCGTTTACTGCTTTTCTGCACCTTCTTGATGAGCTTCCGATACCGGCGATCTAGGACGTCAAGAAGGCGCCCAGGGCAAAGCAGCCGAGGAAGGGCAGTCCCCGCGTAACGCTGCAGTGCCCGGTATGGAGCCCAGCCGCGAGCGTCCCAGCTTCGTGTGGCAGCGCCTGGGTTCTCCCTTCTGCTTCGTAGCTTACATTAAAGCAAACAAAACCAAAAAAGAGCATCCCTTGCCTCCGAGGCTCAGCCCTACCCGGGCAGTCCCCTTGTCAGCTTTTCTCCCCGACAGCCCCTAAGTCCCGGAGGTCGGGGGCTGTAAGGTGCCACTCCTTCCTCCTCCCGCCTCTCCGCCTACCACATCGCTACACCGCCCGGTGCACGGCTTGAAAACTCGAGACACATTTGAATTTATAGAGTGCATGATGTCACTGACCCGGGACCAAACGTATCAGACAGGGGTACTGTTCTCCACGGGATTGAGAACACCGAAGCAGGCTGTGTCCCAGGGATTCTTTCCGTGGGCTATCGCTTAGAAATTCGCAAAAGAACATACACCTCAAGAGAACGGATTTTTGTAAAGCGAGACCGGAGAAATATCATTTGAAGGTCAACCTGTCAGTGCGGGTTAATGGAAATGACTTGTGTGTAATGGGCCTACTTACACCCTCCCTTACGCTCACACAACCTGGGTTTCAACGTCCAGGGCAGAGGGCAGAATCGGGCCCTGCAGGCCCGAATTAATTGCTGCCATTGGAGGAAGAGGAACCCTGGTTTACGTTACTATTATCGGTAATGAGCACCCACATACTTTAGGCACGATAATCTCGCCCCCGCTACGTATA